>OMLM01010332.1:40797-51560 GCA_900302695.1 Helostoma temminkii | reverse complement strand
CCAGAGTCAGATGTGGGCGGGGCTGTGCGCGCTGTTTGATATGTTTGAGTCCGCACTACTGATCTGAGATCAGCATCGTGAGCGCTGTTTGAGGGTAGGGGGTGTAGGCTGTTTGTAAACTTCATGAATATTTAGTTTACACTCGGCGAACATTTAACATTTACATTTAACATTTAACATTTACATTTACATTTACATTTAACATTTACATTTATATTTAACATTTACGTTTACATTTAACATTTATATTTATATTTAACATTTACATTTATATTTAACATTTACATTTACGTTTAACATTTAGATTTACATTTAACATTTACATTTAGACTTTGTCACATTTAGCTAAATGTGAGAAAATGTGTTGTGTCATTTAGTTAAATGTGAGAAAACTAGTTATAAGTGCTCTTTTTACATTCGGTACCCCATAAACATAGATGCAAAAAGGCTTTGCTCTTTTAACATGTGCAACAAGCTACTGAAGATGTTGTGTCAGTCTGTAGTAGCTAGTGTTCTCTCTGTGCTTTGCAGTTGTGTGTTGTGGAGGTGGCATCAAGGCTGGTGAGGGCAACGGACTGAACAAGCTGATCAAGAAGGCAAAATCTGTGGACATAGACAGTCTGGGGGCTGTGGCTGAGAGGAAGAAGGTGGACAAGATCAGTGCTATGCTGGAAAATCCATCTCACCTTCTTTATGATGTGGACTGTGAACTGTGGCAGATGGGAACCAGGAAATTGAAAACTGTTCACTTACTTTTTGTTGCAGCCGTATTATTCTTCTTCTTGTCAAAACCTGATGTGTACACTGCTCACAATGCAACAAGACCACTGACAGTTCAGTTGGACTCTGGGCGTGTTACACTGGTAGCAGCTAATGCAGCCTGAAGCTGCTAGCCTCGGGCAGAGATGAGGAGTGGGCTATCAGAGCTCTAGTAAACTTGCCAGCCCCAGATTTATTTCTTTTACAATAATGAAACTGGAAGTCAGTAAGAAAACCTGGGTAAAGTAAAATTAGTAAAACATGTTAGAAAATGTTTGCGTTGAAGTGCCTATGTTGTATGCTTTTTGGATTTTGACAGGGCAAACAGCACAGCTGCATTGATGCACTGGAGCTATTCTTAATATGATTCCTGCTCTAGCAACCAACTGAAACGAAATTTCCAACAACTCCCTTCAAAATCCAATTGAGATTTCTAAAATCACTTTTACAATAACTAATGGGAATTTCACACCATAGTGTGTTTGATTTGGTTTAAATCATTTAAGAAATTTGTAAAGTTGTTGCATTTTTCACTTGGTTTCTTTTCACAGAGAGAAAAATACAGGAACACAAAAGTAAATTTGTCAGTAAATTTTATGATGTATAATAAACTACTTGTGTTCTTCATTGATTGTTTGGTCTTGTTTGGTTAGGTATGCTTTCTCACCAGGAGAACTGCACCAGCGTTCACTAAATGATTCAGACTGAGACCATTACTTTTTGGGATTCTTGCTGTGGTTGTTTTGATGCTCATGATTACTACACCGCACCAAGATGGACAGCTATCTCTAGTTACATTTTGACTGAAGCCTGTAGGTGTGAAAGCACTCTTACTTGTGTTCAAATCAGTAAACACAATCTATTGTTATTTATTCAATATTTGGTTTTGCAGTGCCCTTTTAAAAAATTCCCATGAGTCCTAGGCATTCACAGGCTCAACACATGTTTTTAGACAGCAGCGATGACAACAAGAACACCTTTAGAGGAGAGCTATATGGCCAGAGCCATCTTACAGTGCATTTCCTGTAAAGGCACAGTAAACTACTGGCAGCTAGAATTAGCAGTGAAACAGTTAATTACTGAAAAACATATTACATTGGCCACTATTATAAATTAAGTTAACAGGCATAAATGTAGCTACACTTTCTAGTAATACACTGTTTTCTACAGTACTACTGTAATCTCCACTAACAGTCCTTAACAGTAGTTTTGCAAACCCCTGAAATGGTTTCTTCAAAATAAAATGTATAAATTGCTTCCATATCAGTAGTAGTTCAGATGCAAAAATCAAAATTGCTGATTAAATTTTCAACTTCATTGAGTTGGTGATGCTGATGCAACAGAGGCTAACCTCCTGGACACAGTAGATAGCATCTTTCCTAGTTGTTTTGTAAAAATACTATGACATTTCTTTTCAGCTCCTTTGCAGACAGGCCACCAGCATTTTATTGATATTCTCAATGCACAGAATATTTTTTATTTTGTCAGATTTTTTGATTACTTTAATCACAAATTTTGCTGAGTGTTTAAAAACATATTTTTAAATCCAGTGACAACACATTTATTACTACTTTACATTAAATCTCAAAAGCTCAAGAGGCTACTGTTAAAAACATTACTTCAGTAAGGAGGAGATAATCAGACAATGGGATTTCATCACCTACTCTATGTGGCTAAAATAGGGAGTTTCTTGAGTGACTATGCTGCAAGTAGTGCAGTAGATTGAAAGTATCTGAGTGCTATTTTGGCTGGTGTTTTTTGTCTCTATGGAAACAAACGGCACATACGCAACGTCTTTTTCCAATATAAGGAAAAGAGAAGAAGCAAAGTAGAGAAAGGAAGGTAAACTATGGGTACTTCATATGCATACATGAATGTAAAGTACCCCACCCCTAACTCTTCTGTGAAGGCTGTGTGATCCCTCTCTGTGCTGTTTTTAATAAACAGCAGAAAAAGAGCTGGATATTTATTAGGAGCATATTTATCCTAAAAATTAGCCCTAGATCCAAAGACCACAGTTGTGGTCTTTGGATCTAGGGCTAATCTAGGGGGGTAACAAGAGCTTGTCACATAATCAGCAGCCATGACTCTTAACCAGTTATCACTTTCTCATGTAAGGACAGGAGGCCTACCGATGCTTAGTCCCTACATGGTGATTTATTAAAATGTGGAGACAATGGAGGAAGTACATCATATGTCAGTAATGTGCTGCTCATAACAGAGAATTATTCTGCATATATTCCGACATGGAACAACAATTAAAAACACTAAAGCAGTTTTCACTTTTTGCACTCTGGACAACTTCTGGAGAATCCGGTCTAGACATTGTTCAGAATTGTGTGCTCACACATGCAGGGCACAACAGGAGATAGTCCAGGTGATACGTGTTCTCACTCGGGGAAATAGTGCATTTAGTTCCAGGGATGAGTGGTTCCTGGGTAGAGCATGCAGGAGGCACAACCTGACAAAAATACAGCACATCTAAGTAGAATTTTATTCTGCATGACTAAAACTGTATTTTTCCTTATAGCTAGTGAGAGAGCAGTACCATCCCCCACCAACACACCACTGCTTATAAAGTACTAGGTAGTGCTTTGTGTGTTAATATCAACTTGACAACAGAGGGACTCCATCAGTCTCTAATGTATATCCAATGAGGGGCTTTCCAACAGCAGCCTTTGCATGGCATTGAAAACAGATTGATCTCTCTTTATCTCTTGGTATGCTGTGCACGTGTTTGCCCCTCATCCCTAAGGCCCTCATTGTCTTCTATTTGTTTAACATGATGGAATATGCTAATCAGGCAGACGCTGCTGTGATAGATCTCACACCAGTGCTAGTGCACTAACTGTACTCGCGAAATAAAACCGTAACCCTATCAACTGAATGTTTCCCTGGTAACAGCAATACAGATGCAAGCGAATTAAATAAACAAAACCTATATATTAAAAATGAGATATGTCTTTGTGATGAGAAGCTGCTTTCTTATACTGAGAAAATATGAGTGTGTGCATTTTTCAAAGCTAGGCTGAGAATTAAACATTACTACTAGGGCGTGTTTTGACTGCAGAGTGGAAACTCTATTTGAAATTGCCATGTTTTCCTCATTTCGTGGAAACAAATGCTACAGCAGAGGCCTGTAGCTCCTGAGATCAGCAGGGTGCCGCACGGTGCTTGTGGCTCTTTTGATGCAGGTTCATTTTTCCACGCAGAAGCACATTCATGCATGATGATTTTCTTCAGAAACATTCGATCAAATGGAAAATTAACACGTAAACAGAAACACATACTCTTGTACAAATGTAAACACAAACACCCCTCCCACTCTCACTCACCACACGCTGTCTTAAGCTTTCATGTCCTTTGCCCAGACTTTTGATTGGTCCCAACAAGCAAGCAAGGGCTGCTTGTTTACTTCCTGGCAGTGAGTAAATATTTTACACGAAGAGCCTTCATGTTGGAAATCTGGGCAATGCATGGGAGATGTATCATCAGTCAAGATAGTAAACACGCTGCTTTCAACGACTCTGATGGGCCTGACATGGTTCAAACAGAGCAGCTTTAAGAACATGCACATGCAGTATATTCACACACACACATACAAATGCATATTGTCAAAGCATCTACATTTGTAGTGAGATATGGCTCTACTGCAGTCACATATAGGATGAATTAGGAGGTTTGTCTGAAATATATAGGTTAAACTTTCATAAATCATAAAAAAATAAAACAACAAGGTAAAACTAACCCCTTAGTGTTATGCTCACTTCTTTATTTACACTAACCTCAATGTAATCCTAAATTAGCCTGAAATCTAAACACCAGCTTGAGGTACAAACTGAGCCTCTGACCAGTAAATTGACCTCACTTTGAAGTTTTTTTTCTTTCTTCTGTCTGCCTTTGCAGTTCAACACACATATCAAAAACATAACACAGAGGCTCTGAAATGGAACGCTTGGCTGACGCCCATGAGTGTGTGAGCAGACCAAAACAAGCCACGCACCCCTGCCACGTAACAGCCTTTTAATTGGAGGCCTTGCGTCTGCTCTAGCGCCAGTGGGAGAATCTGTGTCATTCGCTACCAAATGAAATGACACAAAGCGTTGTGCTTCTGGGACAGAATGGTAGACTTGCCAGGGATTTTTTATTTAACACCAAAATGAGACACGGCCTGCTGAACTAGGAACAAAACCTGTTGTCAGAAAGACAGGGAATGACTGATCATTAGAGAGAGAATGAGAGGGAAAGGTGACAGAAAATGAGAGAAGTTAGGAAGTTGGACAGGAAAGAAGTAATGTACATGGAAGAAAATAAGAGAATTGTGGTAGCAAGTGAAAAAAGGGGAAGGCATGTTTAAAACTGGCATCATGTTGCACAGTGCTGCATTTTGACACCCAGACCAGCTTGCTGCCAGGGCATGTGAGTTGGCTAAAATGGGTTCACATTCCCCTAAGGCAAGCAGAAAAAGGAATGAAACAAATTTAGCAATGCTGGTTTAGCATAGAATCCATACTTTATCTGGGCTGAATTTCAGCCACAGTGACGCCTAGAAAAGTAACAAGACTAACAGTTATAGGACTTTTTAGAGTGGAAATGCTTAAGACAGTGAACAGCATTAAGGTGCTCATTTTCTGTATCCTGTATGTGTGAGTACTGCATGTGAGTGCATCCATCTAAATGAGTGTCTCAAATGTGCCTTCTCTGACTGAGACAAATGATTAATGCAGTCTTCTAATGGGAAGCACTGTGCCGACAGAAAAAAAAGCATTATTATAGCATGAGTGCCCACAATGACACAGATCATAATAATAATCTCTTCATAATATTTCAAAGACAAAAAAGGTAAATTTCCTGGGGTATCAAAAGTGAAACCATAATGCACAAGCAGCAGTGTATAGCTCACTGGCTGTTAAGGCATTTTAAGGGCTTAATTTAGCATGAATATGTTTTTGCCTCATAATTAATTGAAACAGGTATAAATTAACAGGCATGGTCCCGATGGGGTAGAGGGTTGTGAGATGCAGCTCTGTTTGGCGGCACATTACACACAGCTGAAAAAAAAGAAAGGAAAAAAAAAAACAGCTGTGAAAATGATGCCCTAAGTTCAAAGCAGCTTCAATCAGGATACATTTCTCTGCTTGATGAATAATTGAGCAACAGCCTGAGCAGCCTTGAGTCCTAGCACTTTTTTTGTGATGGCTGTTGCATGAATAAAACACTGTTTGGCCTGCAGAGCTGTCTGTGTTGCAGGGATACAGCACTGTGTAGCAACATGGAAAATGCTCGAGGTCTTTCTTTCTCTTCGGCTACTTCTTTTGGTTCAGTGTTCTCCACCCTTGCATATTTAACTCTGCTTGTCTTTCTCTGTCCGTCTCACACTTCCATCTGCCGCCCTGCCTCACTTTGCCATTTCTCTCTCAGTACCTTGTTATTGTAGTCTCTCCTTTTCAGCCACTATGCTGACTCTGTGAAAGATTGTGAATGGAAGCGTTCTCTCCTGTTGAGCTGGTAAAATTAAAAAACAACAACAAAGAGACAAACTTACAGCTCAACAAATTCCATGCACTGAGGCTAAGGGTGACTTTCTTTTCCCAGAACGTCACATCTACAGGTAAGAAAGCAAACAAACTGTTGTTTAGATGAAAGTTGGTAACCACTTTGTGAAATTTCTGCTGTGAAATTTCTTTCACAGCAAATAATGTGGATCTCATTTTCAACTCTGCCAAGCAGAACAACAAACGCTTTAAGCCCCAGTGTGTGCCGAATTTGTATTTAATCACAGCAGATTAATGACACTTTTTTGGTTTGAAAAACTGCGATAAAAAAAATGTGTAGTCTGTGTGCTGCTCCGATCCTGTATCCTGCATTTATATTATAACTCCTTCATAGCAGGGGAGGATCCGCAGAGGGAGGATCTATAGAGGAACAGAGGTGCAGCTCATCTAGTGCTGATTTAATTGTGACTGTAGGCCTGCTCAGAAAACACATTCATCCTCTTACGAAAGCTGAACTCATAAAATAACCTTGTGTACTCGGCTGAGTACACTACAGCCTTAACGGCTCTGACAAGATCACTAGGTCTACCTTATATTAGTTAATGGCAGCACATTTTAGAAATGTATTTCTGTGCAGCAAACTTTTGCTACACTTCATAATTTTCTCTACTTTCATCACATTTACATTGCACTCCCAATGTTACACTTACAAAAACTTATGAGGATTGCAGTTTAGTTGTATATTAACATAATTTTAGGAGACTGGATTGCAGAAGCTGCGTTCATCCAAAGTTACATACTGAAGGTACTTTAAAGGACACGTTTTCTATAACTATAACTACAAACTAATACATTTATATATGTTATATAATCATTTCTTATAGTGAAATAATTTCAGCAGTCCCCATCTATAGTTTTAAAGCATTAAGATAAGTGCTGCTTCAGTGTTTTGAAAATCAGGACAATATGTACAAAACCAGTACAAATCTCTTCTGCTAATGTTTTCAATTAACAGAATCTACACTTTTTTCATCACATAGGAACAATCTTATAGCTTAATTTAGTCTGAGTATATTTCAAAGGTCCCCAGACATAGAAATACACATTTCCATTTATCTAAATATATACATACAAAAGATGTTTACAAACAATGTGGTTATATTTGAGGTTGTTGCATCCAGCCATTTTGTACAAGCAGTTTCTGATATATTCATAACTATGATGATCACCTCGCAGTAGGATGCTGCATAAACCTTTCACATTAGGCCAGTGTAAAACATGTGAAGCCTGTGCTCAGCAGGTTTATTAGAGTAAGTGCTCTTGCTATCCTGCAGGGTCAAGCGCTGTTAACAAATCAAAATTAGGTAGTACCTCGATAAAGCTGCCTTTTGTAAATATGCTACTACAGGTCAAAACAAGGTCATGTAGTGTATTCATCTCTGAATTCTGGCCCACATGCTGCTGTACTACTGTATTGGTTTTCCATTTTACAACCCAGCTCTTCCCTTCTGGTCATAATATAAACATGTGAAGTTGTTCATACAGTGCATTTGAAGCTATGAAGTAAAAGAAGTGCCCAAGCCGTGATCCTGAGGGCTTCAGCGGAGAGTTCATTAAATGTTGTGATGTCGTCACTGACGGAGTTTCAGGAAATGCGTCGGGCAAAGGGAAAGGGATTGGCTTACAGTCTGTCACAGAGAGTAATGGCATGCCAGAGTGCTGAGAGGAAAGTCCTAATGGTCTACACTTCAATATTTAATGCCTTATTTTTGGCTCTTTCTGTTTTCTGCTGAGGGCAGGTATGAATAGAGGCTCTATATTTCATGGCAATAAGAGTTATTATAATGCTGAGCAGAACAGTAGCTCAGTGGGAGTGTGTCTGGGGACAGTTATGTTGATTTACAGCTACTTGCTGTGGTCGTACACCGCTTTGTGTACGTGTCTGTCTCCAAACTCTTGCTGGAAATAATGAGAGCTAGTTATTAGTACTCATAATTGGTAGTCTGAATTAGTCCATGTCTTCCACAGAGCTATGAGGACAGCAAACAGCAGCACTTTTGAAGAAGAGGTTGTGACCAGCACATAGCCTGGATCATAGTGATCTTAGATTCTTCAGGATGAAGATGTGGAAAGTAAAAGAGGACAAAGATTAAGTTTGTGCACGAAAGCACACACTCCTGCCCACACACACACAAACACACTACACTCTGTCAGCACTTCTCAGTTGATGGTCAAAATGAAACTGGGAATAGAACAGTATCCCTCTGGCCTAGTGTTTTGTTAGTTTTTTCTTCTTTACAGTAAAATTCATACAATTTGATTTTTGTTCATTTCCCCTTGTTCAACTCAAATATCGTTTTGTTGCTTTATCTTAAAACAAGTGGAGCAATTTGCCTCACATTGTTACATGCTGCCTGAGACAGTACCCCACAGTCAGGATTTCAACACTGAAAACAGGATTAAATGTCCTGCTCAAATAAATGTTTGTTGCCTGTGAGGGTTTGGATGTGAGAACAGTGACAAAGCAGAGGAGAGGAGGATATCCTGTCAGCCTGAGTGACCTTTGACCTGGGATATCCTACTTAAGATACCAGTCTATGCTCATCATTGCCAAGGCCATGGCACTTCCCCTACTGCTGTGCCTCGCTAAGGGTTTCGTGTGATAACACCACACTTTGACTGCACGTGTGCTACTGTGTCATACAGTATTGTCTTTTTGTTTACACTGCAGTGCTGGGCTTTCACTGAGAGGATGTAACATGGGAGGTTTATGTGATCTTTTCAGACCCCACTTCCGTCTTCCAAGCAGTGGTCATCAGTAGAGCAGTATGGGGTGGGGGTGGTAATCTTGGCACTAATGGGTGAGAGTTAGGTCTCCATGTCACTCAAATCAGCAGCTGAATCCACAATCCTTGGCAACATTTTTTTAAATATTAAAAAAACAGCCAACATTATGCAAAATCCACTTTCTGCTCATTTTTATACATTTCTGTGACTTTTCAGTGTCTGTAGACACACACCAAGAAGCACATTCGCTCCTTTTTTGCATTTTTTCTGTACCTGCTCAAAATGACATCCCAGCTCTTGCCAATCACCATCCACCACAGCTTGTGATGCTGGCTGTCAATCACCATTTGTCTTCTACAGCGGGCAGCAGACTAGGGGTGACTTGTTAAATGTATGGATGAACGCAGAAGGATTTTTTTGTTACTAATATCCTCTCAGGATCTCAAGAAACAGTGGATTTATTTTTCTGTGGATGGGTTCTCACAGTGGGGGAGTAATGCAATGTACTGTAGGACATCGTCCTATCAAAGTGAGCATTTGTACGTCGCTGCTGGATTAGCTTTAAGACTGGAGCTCAAAGATGGACTGATTCTGTCCATTTTAAAGAGTTTTGTCTTTATTTTTTCACTGCGTTAACTTACAAAAGCATCAAAGCATCGTCTGTGTGTGTGAGCATATCGGACTGTTGCCTTTTAGCTTCTCCTATACTAGGAATCAGGAGAAACTGCTGCTGTGTTTGTGTTCTTGGCAATGAAAAGCTGCTATATGTTGCACTGAAAACAAGACAAAATCTATACGCTGTATTTTCGGTGTTCTTGCAGGCTGCAGACAGATCTGTATCCTGTCCTTATGACACTTCCGTACCCCCACGTGGGGTCTGCCTACATACGAGCCACACGTCACCAAACAGGAAGGGGAGGGGGGAACGAGCTGAAAGAAGGACAGAAACATGGATCTGCATGGCTTTTTAGCATAAAACTTTCAGACATTCTGGGGACGTGAACAACCTGTTTTATAACCCCCAAGAAGGGTATAATAAGAATTTATTAATTTAACCTGTGGGCCAAATTGAGCACTGCATCTCTACACATCTCTATATTTACTAAGAAACATATTTGAGTGACCAGTCACGCCAGAAAAAGTTAATTTAAAACTTAAATTAATTTCAAAGCTTGTTACTTAGCCATGTATTTGTCTGTGTTAATTAGCCACAGCACTAACATCACCTGGTGGTTTTTAATGTTGCGATGGACAGGGTGGACCACAGGGGACAACATTAATGCTGACCATGACTGACCTATGTCAGAACACAGTGTATCACACAGTTTGCTGTGTATGGGGCTGTGTAGCCACAGGCCAGTCAAATTGCCCATGCTGGCCCATGTCCAGGTGGATAATAATATGCCTGTTTGTTGTATACTGAGTTGTACTGAAGTTATACTTTTATATAGCTATATACTTTTATACTAAATTGTACTAAAACAATAGCAGTAATATTTGGATAAACATTTGGGTTGAGGCTATAGAACACAGAATTCAGCTGTAACAAACATAGACTCCATAGCATGTGTTGAGGTAAAAAAAATGCATACTCATACTAATTCAATAGGCTCCCTCATAACTGTCTGCCTACCCACTGCCCAAAGGACTGGAAATAGACAACAGTGAGTCTTATAAAGAAATTAGAAGCTAATTCATGCAAATTCAAGCTGAATTGTTTTT
>OMLM01010332.1:4795-40777 GCA_900302695.1 Helostoma temminkii | reverse complement strand
GCTGAATTGTTTTTTGCACCGCTTCCCAGTTTTCCCTCTTGGCATCAGTAGAAGCACATATATTATATACAGTATATATACTTTATTGGCCCAAATATAGAACAACTTTATTTGTACAATATGCCCCATATGTCTTTTCTCACAGCTGTTTTTGAGAAAAAGAGTTGAGCATAAGCCAAAGATTAACAACTGCTCTGTTGGAAAAGTTTCCCTGAGAATCCATTTATCCATGAAGATAGTCCTCATCACTGAAGACTTTGCTCATAAAATGCAACATGAAACACAGTAAAACCCACAGTATAATTCACATCAGCTTATGTTTGTCTCAGAATCATTTTTCTTCATTTCTCTCTTTCAGTTCATTATTAGTGACAACTGTTACTTTTGGCTCATACAAAATTTCTCCCTGGTTCAGCTCTGCAGTAAGTCATTGGAAAGGGCAAAATAATTGTTTTCAGTCATTAATTCATTTGAAACACATTTATCAATCTACAGGAACTCCTGTACTGGACCAACCAGACATTTTCAGTGGTGACTGACTCTGAAAAAGTTTAGGTGAACTGAAACAATTTACTTATAAATAATAAAGCCACAAACAACCCCTACCAACTGATTTAGACAAGTCATTGTCCAATCATTTTTTTTCAAACTAATTTTTAAGATTGTAGTCTTACAGTTTATTTTAAAAAGTGCATTTTACCATGAGGCCAATGATGACGACAGTTTTATGTTGGTTTTACGCTTACATCATTTCAGTGGCATCTATTTTTTATTTGGAACATCTATTTTTCATCAGGAGTGAGTGCTATGTGACCCACAGTTTTGGCAGAGTTAAGGTGTTTGGAGGAAACATCACACTGGTCTCTTTCACCTGTCTAGCTGGCAAGAGGTTTAGGCTGGAGAAAACAGATTAATCTTCATATTTGGGTTGTGCTGCTGCTGGGCACTCTTCCCTGTGTGAGTTAAAAATTTAATCCTCTTTACAAATGCAATGTGGCCTAAAAAAAAACAGACATAATAAATGTAAGTATACCCAAGTTTATCCCTGACACAGAGTACATTCCTCACATATTATGTGATATACAATTTTATTTGTTTCTTTCCTGGAGGAGTATTGAAGCTCCTACAGCACTTGCTGAATGACGCTAAAAATATAACAGGCTCTTACCTCATGTACAGACTTCCACTTTGAAGAAAGGGAGCAGACTAAATGGTATGAGATTGCATTACATGTTAGAATTGGCAGCATAGCAGATGAACTAGGAATTAGATGAAGTGATGGGAGTGGGTGTGTGGTGCTTCTCTCAGCTTGCAGTAGCGCTGATCATGTGTTAAAAGCAGCTTAGCAAAGCTCTTTAGCATGATGATTACTATCATGTCCGTGAGTTAGTGTGCAAGATCAGATTCCAGTCTTTAGAAACTATTGAAGTGCCCTACAAAATTTGGTTGCTAAGACAGATGTTAAAAATATGAACATATGGTCACTGTTTGCGTGTCTATATATCTGTGTTTGTGTTCCACATATTCCTTCATTGTGCAATTTCTTTCCAAAACGAGGCCCAACAAAAATGTTGCAATACTTACTCTGACAAATTGATTGCTGGTGTGACAGTGCAACCCTATTATAGAACATCATTAAAGTTAATTAGTTGAAGCATCTTAGGACCTTTCCTTTCAAACTGATGACACTTTGATGAAACTGCCTGAGTATTTAAAATGACAACTAATCAGTTCTACCTCAAAATGAATTACTTTCACATTTTGAAACCTCAAAAATGTAGTGGTGGGTAAATGCAAGATATGTACGAATTAAAACAAATGGGAGAATGTAGAGTAGAGTAAACTTAAAAATAATCATAATCCATATACCCACAGTTTGATACATCATAAGCTGTGTAGCTAATGGATAGAGGGATAATCTATATGCAAACTATACTCTGAACATGAGAAGGGGTAGTCTGACATATTTTGTTTGCCTTCTGGTGCTCTCAACTGCCTCTGTCCATTAGTGAAAATGAGCACAAGGCTCACTAAACAACACATTATGGGCCATTTTCAAATCAACTTACCATCAAAAATGCAGTATTACTGTAGGTTCCCCTACAATTGTCATTATAGTCCTCCACATGTGTAATAGACCACAGAGTCTTGTCAATAACCTCACGATTAGTGTAGAGACAGAGTGAAAGGAAAAAAGAAGAAGAAGCAAACATTTTTATGCACTATATGATCTTTGCTAAAAATAAAAAAAATCACTTATTCAAACATCATATCCCAACAAATCTCACAGTACAAATATGGTCAGTACAAAAACAAACTTAGAAATACCCCTGTGCAAAATCCCTATAAAAACCCTATAAAACAACAACTTGCTGTTTTTACACTTTGCTTTTAGTGTGGATTCAATGCACAAGAAGCAAAGCATATTAATTAGTAACCTTTAGAGCTGCTGGTTGAGCCAAGCTAGCTATTTCACACGGTGTTTTTTGCTAAGCTAAGTTACACAAAATGAAGCTATCTTCTCATCATTCACTCTGCAAAAAGTGAGTAAATGGATTACCTTAAATATTCTTTTAGCATGCACCATGTACAGCATTATAGAGTGCAGTATGTTAGGGAGATTAATGTAACATAAATGTGTATTCATGAGCAAATAAGTTGAGGGTAGGTGAGGCGTTATCAAGCTCGGAAACCTACACTTCCTCTCAATGAATTCCTGGAAGCTGTGTCTGACAAACACAGGATGGTAAAGAGTGACAGATGGAAGGGGAAGGGAGGGAGGTAGTGAATAAGGAAGGGAGGGAGGAAGGAAGAATGACCACAACAGCACAGAGACAAGAGGCCTATAAGGAAGGACAGACTGTTTCATTCACATGGCCTCAGTGTGAGAGGAGCAGTAGTAGACATAAGGATGGATGGACAAAGTTTGTGTGTAGTACTGGCAGAGGGAGACTTAAAAAGAAGGCTTGGTAAGTGAATAAGGGTAGAACAAGGGTCTATTAGGGGAGAGAGGTGAGGTTGGCGTAAATGTAAAATTGTGGGGGGAAATGTATGGAAAGACAGTGGGGATCCAGAACAATAGACAAAAAGGAAAAATGAAAATAGTGATAGAGAACGTGAACAGAAGTGGAAAGGTACAGTAACAAGCAACAAAGGAGTAGAGCATGATGAAACTTCTGCTTCTACTCCTTACCACTATTCAGAACTTGTTTTAAGCATGCTGCTTGGCCCTGCACTATCCTTAGGTGATGGAGTTCAAACAAAGGATAACAAAACCTCTGGCTGTATCCATCTCCTTCTCTACCTGAGGGCATGTTAATTTCTGATCTGGAGCATGTATCCTGTGGTCAAAACTATGTCCTGCTGAACTGAAATGGAGAAATCCATATGGCACGGCAGTATGAAATATTTGTATTCGGTCAATGAGCTTCATCAACAGGAACAGGAGACGAATGCCTGCACGTAGTTTTGTCTTTGTGCCTCCAGGGTTTCAAGAAAAAAAGGCAGTACTGCCATCTCTGGCGTCCCTGGTGGAATCGCAAAGGTCAGATTCACACAAGTATTGTAAACACATACCTTGATGCATGCACACAGACACACACTTCTATACAAATGTACATACACTCACAGAGACATGACTTTTATATAATTCGCTACCAGGTCCAATAGGACCTGTTTGGGATTCTGTCCTATTGGGTGGGACTAATTATTAAACACCTTTTCCTTCTTCTTCTCCAACTAACAGTTTCATTCTAGCTGTTTCATTGGCTACCTCATGGTGTCATTTAAAGAATAAGCCCTCCTCACGTTATTTCTCAATCATCATTTCTCAAACATACAGAAAACACAGCACATTTCTCCTAAAAAGCAGGATGGATAATATGCATAGTGTTGTCATAGAAACAGATTTGTAATCACGTTATAACGGTGGCCAAACAAATGTTTAAGCATTATAAAGACGTCACTAATGGGCTAGCTGACAGGAGAAATGTTTTCAGGGTACGATTCATCCATCAAGCTGCGGAATAAAAGACCTTTGGAGTAGATTATGGTGATGGCAGGGGTCCAGGTGTCAAACCCTTGAAATCTATTTCTGCAAAATGTTTGAATGTCCACCCTGTGAGCGAACGACTTTGACACTGCTCCTGGTGTGGTGTCACACCCACGGTGAGGAATGGAATACAAGATAGTAAGCCAACTCCTACCTACCATGCAACTGAGTTTGCATTGCAGCCAGGCGAGGAGCAAGGCAGAATTTTAGTATTGTGCTTTAAACACTAACTACCTGACAACGCTTTGAAACAAGCACAGCTGTGAACATTGTTTCTTTCTAGAAAAAAAAAGGCTACAATATGTCTGTGCTAAAGCTAAGCTAGATATGGCATGACCCAAGACTTGTTTTTGTTTGGAGCCTGATCTTCTCCTTTGCTGCAAACATACAGTATAGATACTTCGACACACCACTTGGCCATTCCCCTCTTTCCCTGCTCTTGGCCCTCTGCCACTCTCTCTGCTTCTCTCAGTTCTTCTCCCTCCATGTCCACAGGCTCCTCCCCATTCCACCCACCTACTCACCTGCTCTTCATCAGCTTGTCAAGGACTCTATTTAAGCCAGCTGGCCAGTCTCTCACTGCCAGATTGTTAACTGAGACCATCCTTTCCAGCTTCAGGTTATTTTCTGTCATGTTTCTCCTGTCTTTGTTTTTCCTTGTTATGCTGGCGATTTTGTTGTGTAGTTTGGACTGTTTGCCTGTAATCTGGTCAGCTTCATGTTTTGTAGTTGTTTCTGGTTAGTTATTATTTTGTTCTTGTCAAGTTTTTTCTTAGTAATAGTTTCGTGGCCTCTAGACATTACAATTTTTGCTTATTATTATTATTATTATTATTATAATTTTTTTTGCTCTAGAGCCGGGGTGGCTAAATCTGGACTTCCAGAGCTGCAGTCCTTCATGTTTTCCAATCATCCCTGCAGTTACACCTTGAGGTTGGCTGGTACTCAACACTGGGTAGTGCAGGGATAGTTGGAAAACAAGTAGTACTGTGGGTCTCAAGGACCAGGGTTTGTTTAATGAACACAGTCCTGTATGAGCGCTTACTGTATTTTGTTATTAATCACCTGACTGCCAGTTCTAATCTTGTCTGTCTTTGATTTCCTCATTAAATACTCCATCTTTATAAAGCTGCTTCCACGCATGCACTGGGATCCTGACTGTCTCTGAACTTCACCAAGGCGAGCTGCATGAGCTGCAAACATATCCAAACTTTACCTTTACATTCAGGATCAAAATCCATTTTACTGATTGCTACACAACTACAGTGTTGCACAATTGATTGATATCCCTGCACTTACAGCTTCTGATGGGCTGAACACACCTGATCCCACTAATAAGCAGTGGGTAAGACAGGGATAGCTGGAAAACAAGCAGGACCAGGATTGGCCACCCCATCGTGCAAGGATATATGCATTTCTTGGGTTGAATGTGGAGGCCACATTCCAATGTGAGCAGTGGCTCATGAATAACAGAAATTGTACACTGAGGATAACCTTGAATCTGGGTTGAAAGATGCAAAGATGGATATAAAGAAATCTGATATGAGAGTGAACATTATTTACATAAAGTTACGTGTTAACCATATAGACAACGTTAACCATATCACCGTACTTTCACTCATCAATCTAAATAGGTCAGATATTATTAAGCCCATATTATTTTATTGTTACATCATATGCTGTGTCAGTTACTTCAGTTTAACAGTTTGAGCAGTTATAAGTTGTAAATATTGAACTAACTTCTCAACTATTTGTGTTGTAGAACATCAGTTAATTTCTGAGCGGTGGTGTAGGGCTGGGTACTGAACACCTGAACGACACTAACATTACCCAACAATAACCACCATCTGTCATGTTTGATTAGTGATTATAGAACAATGTTTAACCTTCACATTAATTTTAACGTAAAAACTGTAGTCTGCAGCCACAGATAATTGACTTGTAATTGTGCAATAAAAGGAAAAAAAAGCTTAATAAAAATATTATACCCCTTAATAAAATATTATTAGTTATTAGCCAAAACATGTCATATAGCTATTGCCATGCTTTGAAATTAATGAATGAACATCATTGTTAGACATTTATCACAAGTCCTCATGTCATCATTCATCCAGGGCCACTTGACCAGCCCTAACTAACCCAGAGAGACACAAAAATTATGTTTTCAGTAGAAAAGCTCTTCAATTGTTATTCTGTCTGTAATGACTATGTCAATGACTTTCCCCCTCAACATGAGTGGGCCCCAATTATTCAGCGATTTTTAGCACACTTGCAGTCTGATAATTCTAGTCCTGTCCACAGCAAGTCCTCTGTGTATCATTTGCAGACAGCGGGCAATTACATTTTTTCTTGTGAGAAAAAAATAATGAAAACATGGAACCATTTGAAGATGCTTTTCCTAATTTAAAGGTGTTTCAGGTATTAGTTTGTTCGGAGGGAATTATTGAAACAGTAATCAAACAATATTTTAGACAGGTTGCAATCCAGCCTGCTGTTTATTTTGTACATGTACATGGACGACTGCATCAACATTGTAATCTGACAGATACAGTAACAGTAGGGGGACAAACAAAGCATAAGCAGCAGGTCAAAAACAGACTCCTGTGCTGTCTCAACTTTTTGTCGTCAAGTGACTTAACTGCAAATTAGATCTGGGGCTCTTTTGATTGTGGCCCTAGATCTGGAGAGGTTTATGTTTTATCTTAGACAATGCAACCAGTGTCACTGACTCACTAAACACAGATCATGTTACTGTTGCAAATTTTTAGTACCACATACTTTTTTGAGATACGTTGTTACCATCAATTTCAAAATGACATTAAAAATGCACAGTCAGTCAGTTTAAAACATTAGATATGATTTCTATATTTTATTGAGACCAAGATATGGGGTTATGGGATTTGCAAATCATCATGGAATTGGTGTTGTATGAGTTAATGTGTTGTTTTCAGTGTTTTATAGCACAGTTGACTTACTATACACTCCATTTCAGATTTACTATATTGTATACCTCATCACAGTCTTATTGTAACCCCATTTGAATTATTCTGAAAGTAACTAACCATGTTTTTAACAAGTGGCATTTTCACTAAGGACTTTCCTGGCTGAAATGTATTGACATTTATTAGAGCAGTCAGTAAATTAACAGAGGAGTATGGCTAATATTTTATTAGCCTCAGTGCCCTGTTTTTCTAATTCCAGTAAAAGGAGGTTATGTTTGCTGCCCTTCACCTTGTCTCCCATCAGATGGAAAGGCTCGGTCAACTGAATGTCCAAGTGAGAAAGAGTAGGAACTGCCTTTCCCCCATGTGCTAATGACATGAAAATAAACACAGGAAACAGCCAGTCCCAGCTTCCTGAAATTAGGTCACAGTCATACATGCACACACACAAACAGACATTGTGCTGCTGACCACATCATGTTGAGTATAAGTACAGTACGTTGTAAAAACTGCAGCTGTTACAAGCCGGGATGTCTGCAGAGAGAGAGCAAGAAAGACTTACTGTATGCTTGTAGTTTCATGGTGGTGTGGTCTGTGGTAAGACTTGTCAAATAAGCAATAACTGTACTTTGTGTGGAAAGCTGGAAGTAATAGGAATGAAAAAAGTGGGTCTAATTAACAGTAATAGCTACGTGGCTTGTCCTTATACTCGCTAAATTGGCTACAGAGATCATAAACCACTTTATAGAATCACAGATCCATCAGAGGCTAGACAAGGAAAGCAAAGTAGAGGTAGAAAGTCTTTATATGATCACAGAGCTACAAACAACATGGCATTAACAGCTTTTAGGATGCCCAAAAAAAGGTGCGATAAATGGCATATATATAATAACAACAACAACAACAACAAAAATCCTGCAGACCCCATATAAAAAAGCATATCTTTCTTTTTACATACTTTTATGCAAAGTTATGCAAGAAAAAAAGTACTTAACCAGTTGATTTCACTAAAACTCAACTTTTGCTGTGTTTGGAGGAGATATATTCAGCGTATGACCCTAAAATTGTTTTATCTACAATGTAGTTACCAGGTAGAAACATCATGGTATGGGGCTATTTCTCTTCTCACTGTAACAGCAAAATACTGTTAACGTGTTGAATACAAATATATGAATGAAAAACAGTGCTACCACTGCACAACTGAAAGGAAATTCGTCTATGTGTTATTTGTGACTACAAGTTAATGTGTGTGTGTGTGGCAGAAAATAAGCGCTACTCTTGATCCAAAAACACAGGTTTATCCACAATCAGGGCCGGGTTAAGAAATCTTGTTAACATTGAGGCCCATGCATGTCATCTTAAAAGTAAAAGGTATGACAGCCATGGGACTGCGTTGCTACTGATTAACCATTAACTATAACAAAACTGCAAAAGGGTCACATCAATAATGAGTTTGAAACCAGAGAAAGATAAGAAAATGTACAAGCTCCAAAAATTGTATTCCAACAAACTGAACACATCATTACTGGTGTTAAACCACTCCAATCTGACTCTCAGCACTGTACTGCTCAGAAAAACAAAAGCAAGCATGCCTGTGTGTGTAGAGTGGGCCACATCGGATAAACCTGACTCTCATTACACTTAGGGCCAATCCCATTTCTACCCCTTGGCCATACCCCTTTTCCCTACCCCTCCGTTTTGCATGTCCACATGAGGGGTAGGGGTATCCCGATTCCCTTTGGGATGGAGGAGTAGGGCTAAAGCAGAGGGCTACATAGCCCTTCAAATGATTTTTCAGAACCACACTTTAAATGAAGGGGTATGGGGGATTTCTCAATTTCTCAACATACACCAGATACATGGACAGTTTTGCCTGAAGATTGGACTTTAGTCCATGCATGCTGCAATCATAAGAAACTCTTAAATATTCCATACTGTATACTGAAGAATTCTGAAAAAACAACACCCCTATGTTAAGTCTGTGCGAAGCATTAATGATTGCAATGACTCACCAATTAGAAGGCATGCATAAGTCGAAACCGGTCCAGTCAATTGCGATGCTGGAAAGTCTTTTTGGAAGCAGGTCAGACAATCTGGCAAGGTTAGAGTGGAGACAAGCAGTTTAAACAGTCAGAGGCACAGATGATATCATTTAGCAGATAATTATGGTTGTAAAGTAAACTAGGGTAAGATTGGAGTGAAAACAGGAAACTGGTTTAGGGAATACAAAAAGTTCAAGACAGGAAGTCGAGACAGGGACTGTGACACTATTAAAATACAATATTGTTTGGACCTCAGTGTGAACAAACTGCAATGGTTACTTGATTGTTTAAGCATACTTATGATTATTTCCATGATGACAGAGGGCAGGTACATCAGCCACAATTAGTGTGCCATTTCAGGATGCTTTAGTGGTGTGTAATAAATGACTTTAGAAGATGTTGCCTAGTGCCCTGGATTTTTTCCCCCCATCTTTAAAAAAAAAGTTCTGAACAAATTAATTGGCAATATTAAATGAAATCAATAATTACATCCCTAATTTGTGGTTATTGGGAACTTGAAATAAAAATTGATGCTACAAAAAGACAAACAAAATAATCTCTCATGTGAAACAATAATTTACAATTTGGCAGAAAACATTGTATTTTTCTGCCAAAGTGTGAGAAAAACAAAAATTGACTCCTGAGTGCAGGACCCAATCACTCACAGTAAGAAGCTGATGGAGAAGATTTTTTCAACCTCAATAGTATATTTATCTTGTCTGGCCATTGTGATGACCAACATCTATTCCGAAGCCTTCCCAGATAGCAGTTAAGAATGTTCAATCACATAAAGATCATTCTTCCTATTGCAACAGACTTCACAGAAACTTTAAGTCCACTGCCAGCAAAGTGGAGGCTAAAGAGAGCGTGAGACAGAGCGAAAGAGAAAGAGCAGCAACAGCTGGCACCAGGTGCTGCTTCCCCAGACCCTCCATCTCTAAACCCTGTGTTTAGATTTGGCACTATCACTCCAACCATGACTGAGCCTGTTTCCCACCAACCAACTCACACACGCTAACACACACAGCGGGCAAGCCAGGCCAGAACAGTGAGGGCAAAGCAGCAGTCTGATAAGCTGTGATAACGATTAGTCATGTCTAAGTCCAAATGGCAATGTCAGAAATTCAGAGAGGGGAAAACAGAGGGAGAAATAGAGAGAAGAGGATAGATTTGGATAAAGGAAAAAGACAGGAGGGATTGATCAGACCGGTAGAACTGTTGCCTGTGAGAGATAATGAGCGAGTCACAGAGGATGAAATAAAAGAGAGACAGGGGCCTACGGGGAGCTGGGAGGAGATGGAGAATGAGTGATAGAATTTGGATGGAGGAGAAATAAAGTCAACTTGATCTGTGTGCATGTGTGTGTGAGAGAGAGGCTGTCAGTATAATTGATGCTGTGACAGCCTGACCATTTATTTTAATGGTTGTTTTGCAGTGCTTCATCACAGCCCAACTCTCACCTCTTATGTTGGACAAGTTGCTACATTTTTTTGGCAGAGGAGACAGGGTGAAAGTCAGAGTTACCACGTGTGTGTGTGAACACTATCTGAGTGTCTCTGCATCTTTATTCATTCTGGCAAGGCAGGGATAAATGTCTTTGAGGAAATGTGTGTGTATAGATGAAAAGCAGGAAGTGTGAGTGTGGGTCTGAGTTTTTGCACACAAGCAGTATCGGTGTGTGCTCTATTTATATATATATGTGTGTGTGTGTGTGTGTGTGTGTGTGTGTGTGTGTGTGTGTGAGTGCGCACGTGTGTGTCTTTTGTGCTACATCCAGCAGGATGCAATGTTTCCTCGTCACTTTCCTGCTTTGCCTTATTTTAACCCCTCAGCAACACTGGACAAAGGAAACACACATTCACACAGATTTCCACCACTTCATTCACACACACACACTGACAAACCACAACCTTTCTTTAGATACATACACACCTCTGGGTAGTTGGCATATGACCAGTTACTGTGTGTGCAAGATGAGACAGAGGACCACACAGGGACTGCAGGGTGGTGCTGGTAGCAGGGGGTTGCTGTAACTGTGTGTCTTACCAACCCATTGTGGTCTTTCCTCAATGACAGATCTGCTTTTTTACACACTCTCGAACACATACACAGTAGCCCAGGAAGACACACACCATGGAAAAAGCCTGGCTAGCTATCCAGGGACCAACCTCTGACTGCCTCTGCCTGTTTTATTAATGGAGCGCACTGGCTCTGGCGGCTCCATAATAGCTACTGTGCCCACGGATCTGTCTGTCCAAACACACACACCCACACACCCACACACACACGCACAAACACAGACATGCACTCACAATGAAGTGCACAGTATATTTCAGTATTAGCCTCCATACAAAATCTAAGAACACAAACAGTCCAGATTTTTGCAGCCACTTGTCATCTCAATGTCACTGGACCCAATTCAAGCTCATTCCTCTGACAACTGATGGATAAAATGTCACCAAAAAGGTGTGACAAAATGTTTGCTATTTCTACCCAACTGCTCTAAATTTAAGGGGAAAAATATTGCACACTAGTGTATCTCAGTAAGAAACTGTACAGAGATATACATGTGTATGTCTCAAAAAGCTGAGGCAATAAAAATTGTGACAGGGGCTGTAGCTGTCTGACTTTGTCTTCAAAGAGGGTTGTAGAGACATACAGTAATCTGTGTAATACTGGGCGAAATTGCAGCTTTTAGCACTGCTTTGATAAGTGCTTTTTGCACTAAAACACTGTCAGTCGTCAGTAAATTGTGAGTTTCTCTTGTTCTTAACCTTCCATCTGCCTTTCCTGTAAGTTGCATTGTAATGGTTTGCTCATATAAACACCTGCCAAGATGGTGACAGAGTGGCTGCAATGTGCCCTTTTTTTCTCCATGACCCTTGACTGTATAGCCTATTAGTGAAGTAGAAGCTGCATCTCTGATGTGTCTGTCAGACTGTATGTATTTCAAGTTTACAATTCAAATTTTATATGTATTATACCCACCGCTAACTAGCAAAACAGGCAGAGGAACACAGAGAGGAAAAATTACAATGCCAGCTGAGTTAGGCTTTTGCTAAGACCATTAATAGTGAGCACAACTACAAACGGATATCCTTGAGTCAGCCCACATAGCGCTGATGAATATGTTTGACTTCAGAGCATAGGGAGAAGAAAAATAATATAGAGGCTAGGAACAAATGACAGTGGAGGTGTCTCATAATTGTATTAGTTCTAAATAAGACTTCAGAATAATAATCTGAAGCCTTAGTGTTCCTGATTATAGATTTACCAAGTCTCTGTATATCTACTAGGGGAATCCAAAAATAGAAAAGTCTACATAGTGCATTCTGCTTTCTTCAGCTTTCCATGTGTTCACTTTTCTCTAGACCTCATTATGAAAAAACTATGGAATATACAACTGCAATCCAAAGTATTCAACTCCCTTTTGGTGTATTGGCAAAACTTACAAAGTTCCAGCTGTTTGCAATGGACAAATGAAAAAACAAAACAAAACAAGAATTTAAATGGCTCAACTAATGAATGGTTTGTTCATTCAACACAAAATGTATTCAAATTAGGTATTGTCTGAAACATACCTGATGCAAGTAATCAAGGGCTTGATAAGCTGCAAAAAGTGTGCTTGAAATATAACACATCAAATACCTGTACTAATTAGGGGTTTGTTGAGAGTCATGTGTGACTACATGTTAGAAATATGGATGAGTCAAAAGAACACACTGAAAAAACAGTGGAGGAAGCACCATTGGAAGCAAGTTGAGTTAAAGAGTGGCTTTAACAGTGACTACACTACCTGCATGTAGTGGAAAAAGGAAACTATGAAGGGCTGCAACTAGATCTCTGAGATCTGAGATATGACCCACAGTAAGACTTAGTTGCAACAGGCACTGAGGTTTTAGTTTGCACAGTAAGGCGCATACTGTACTAGATTTTGAAGTTTCTATTCAGATCTCCAGAATATACACCTATACTGACCTAAAAGAAAAGTCTGCTCCAATATGTTCAAAATCACATTAATAAGCTGCCGTTCTGTGGAGCAATTAAACAAAACTGGAACTTTTCAGGCTTTTGCATTAGCGTTATGTCTGGATGAAGAATAATGAAGCATGCACTGCCAACAGTGAAGCACGGTCGTGGGTCACTGATGCTCTTTGGCTGTTTTTCTGTGAACCAGTCACTCTGATGTGCACACACACATGGTTTGCTTTACTGAGGACCATTCCACCAACTAAATAAATTTGCTGTTTCTTTAGATCCTGAGAGGATAGGAGTAAGAAAAGAGCCTCATGTATTCATCCATACATCCAACTAGTGAGCACTGTCTGTTGTGCTCTGCTGCTGTCGTTTTCTGCTGTTTAGAGGGTGACCACTGTGGCGAGGACAATGGTGGACACGGAGCTTTTCGCAGAAGCTGTGGTGATGATAAATCAGAAAGCTATACTCCAGATGAATGCTCCTCTATGAAGTATGATAATAGAACAGTTTTGCTAAAATGTTCACCTTGTTGTGCTTGATGCTGCTTTAACCATTATTGTATTTTTAATAGGATAAGAATATGCAAAAACTCACACAAAAGTCATGGACCTTCAATTTCCAAATACTTGGTTTTCCCTTTACCATCTGGTACTCTTGCTTTTATGCAGGGTTTCAAATCCCTGTTATATCTGTTGTAAATCACAAAGGCTGCCATGTGAATAAAGTGAATTTGGGGAGTTCATCTACAGACCTTGAAACTCTCTTCCTTCTGTGGCTTAATGCACAAGTCAGTCCTGTGAAGGAAGCATTAAGTCCTGCCAGCTCTTAGGAATCCCACTTATCCCACGGTTCAACACCTCACTCTCCTTTTACACTTGCAAAGTTAATGTGCTGTAGATAAAATGAATAGATCCGTCACACTCGAATAGAGAAGGTCTAGCTTTCAAAGACCTGCATATTATAATCCAGAAAGACACAGCTGGTATAAAATCACTTGAATGACAAAATGTCACTGAATATAGGAATTTTATTACTCATTCCAAGGTGACTACACAGAACCCGGCATTAACAGACATCAAACTCTTTGCTTCATCCAATCAGTTTCTGTCTCTGGTTTACGTGTGTCTGCATGTTTACTTGATTTGGGCTTAACCAGCATCCGCCACCGTCTCAGGCCAATGGGACCAAACAGGGACAATGCACAATAGAGTGCTGACTTGATGTTCTATTATCTGCACTGGAGGAACTCTTTTGTCTGTGGATGGCTGCTATAATGGAGTGCGATGAGAGAATTGTGGTGTTTGAGGAGGAGTAGTGCAGTGCAACATGGGGCCCAATTTCTTCTCTCTAAATTTGTTTGTGTTTTTCCCCAAACCCGTTTTCGTTTTGTGTCAGCTCCTAATAGTGTCAACACATCAAGAGAAAGCCAGTGAGAGAGAGAGAGAGAGAGAGAATGTTGTGTCTCTCTAACAAATGTAGATAGTGTGCATGTATGTGTGAAAAAGAGGGTGTACATGCAAGTGTGTTCGCTACTCAGATTTTTCTGGTCTCTCTGGAATCAGTTTCGCAGATCTAACCATATTTTCTCATCTCCTCCCTTTTTCCCCACCAGCTCTCTCCTGTCCATATCTCTTTGGCTCCCTCCTCATCCTCCCACTATCTCTCTCTCTCTCTTCTCCACCCTGACTCTTCCTATGGGGCTTCTCTGGGTGTATCTTTCCTGTTTTCCTCGTCCCCATCCAATGCAATTTTCTCTTTATCAACATTTGATTTCCACCGAGTGAGTTGTCCTCTGCTGAGAGAGCAACAAGAGAGACGGGAGTTTAAAAAAAAAGGAACACTGTTTATCTAACTTCCCCCTCCCACTTTCCGATCTTCAGTAGCTCTTTATCTCCTTCTAGCTCTCATCTCTCTGTCTTTTCTCACTCCCTCTGAATCTTTAAATGCGGCCTCAATCTTTCTCTGATATGACTATCAGCTTATATCACTGTCCCTCAGCAGAAACTAATTGACTCTTTAACCATCTTCTTTTATTACTCTTAATACACCTGTCAGTCTTTCCAATTCAGTATGGATTTTATAATGATTCAACATGTTAGCAGTGGCAGACTGACAATAGAAACATTTGAAATAATGGGCCCTTGTTTTCAGAGCAAACTCAACTGTCCATTTTGCCTGATAAAATGACATCTGTCATTGGCAGATCATCTTTGACCTGAAACTACGGTGGCCCTGAGAGCTCAGAACACTACAACAAGAAGAAAATAACTGTTTTTTTCTGAATGCTGCACCTGTGGTGCCAAATTGGTGAAGGAGACACTTAATTTGCTTGGGTTTTCTCTATTTACATGTATTTTCATAAAATGCAACACACAGTGCTCTCAGAGCCTCTGTGTGAAACAAGTGGTTCATTTTTTAGGCAGGAATGCAGAGGATGAACTGTTGAGATGCTGCTTTTTTCTTACATAATTCATATCCTCACAGTATAATTACTAATGAAACTAATGATATTCTCCTTGGCCTGGATGTATGTAAAATAATCTAGGGTTAGGAAGTAAGCGAGGTAACGCTGCCTGGTAGCATTGCTTATACAGTATAGCAGTGGATACAGCAGAGACACTTTATGTAATTGTTACTTTGCTTATTGTGCTCTACATTATATACATCATGTAATCAAAAGGGAAAAATTGAAAGCTCACATGATACATCTGTCATGCTTGGTTTTGGTGATCACTTCCTTGTTTTGATAACTGCTGTTTTTTCTTGTGTTGTTCAATAAAGTCCATTTTCCATCTTTCATTTATTTCATATATTTAAATCCAACTTTAGACACACACTGTGGATGCAGAACATTGGCCCCTTTTGGCAACAACCTCCCCCCAAAAAGGAAAAAAAAAATTAAATTAAATAAAATGTCCCACTCTCATTTTGCTCATGCCTAAAGACATCAATTGTGACAAATTCATAATTCAAAGTTCTTTTAATGATGTGATTAAAAAGTCATTTTGAGCTTCTTTGTGACCCTCCCCCATTCTCATATACACACTAAGACATTTTAACACACATTAGTTTTTCTCTCTTCTTCCTTTCCACCCTCTGTATTTTGTCTGCTGAGTCAAAGTTTCTAATTTGCTCTTAATGAAGGCTAACTCTTAATGAGCCCCCAGCTTCCTCCTCCTCTTTCCACTATTTTTGCTTCTCTGGTGAACAGCTTTGATCTTTTAGGGTAAATTTGATCATCTGCTGCCCTGTGTTTGGAAGCAGATGAAATGCAGCGTAACAAAGTCTTCTGGGAGAACAACTGGCAGAGTGACAAGGTGGCTGTCGGTTGGAGCATATTATAGGTATCATTTAAATTTGACTTACTGTGATTCCACTAATGCCTTTCTGCTTCCAGGAACAAATAGGAAAACTTAGTTCATACTCATACTGACGCTTGTAAAAAAATGTTAATATTCTATCCCTGTATCTTTGCTCAGCACTGTGTTGTCTGGTTCATGACATATCTAGACAACTATTGTTGATATTTAAAAATTACGAAATGTTTTTTAATCAGCCAAATACTGTGGAAAAGAGAGGAACAGTTATTAAAATAATTAGTGCACTGGTGCACTGGAACAGTCCTTGGAAAACTAAATTAAAAGAATTGCTGGGAAATACTGAAAAAGAGCATAAAAGTTTTAAAGGAATAGTTAGAAACTCTGTTTACTGATGGAAAACCTGTGAAGTTCAGTCAGCAACTAGTTAGCTTAGCTTAGTATAAAAACTGGTAGTAGAGGCTAACAGGTAGCCTGGCTCTGTACAGCATAAAAAAAGATGTCTACCAACACATTAAATCATTATCTTATTTGTGAAGAACTAATGACACAAGAAAATTCATTTATTACATAGTTTGGCTTAGGCATAGGCTTTAAAAAGAAGCAATATTATGATTGTGTAGTATGCAATTGCTTCAGTAAAATGTTTTCTGGTATGACTCATTGTACTCTGTGCATGCTCTGTTCAGTAATTGATTCAAATTATCCATTTTTTTTACCTTTTTTGCCACAGACAGGGTAAATACAGTTGTCTTCTACATATGAATAAGGGTGATGGCTCAACTGCAATTAACACACATAATTAAAACAACAGTATATATTGCTGCTGTGCCACAGAGGTGCCAATTAAAATATGGTATACACTCACTGAATTTATAATCTTTTGGCCACCCTGTTTACTTAAATGACAGAAACACTTTTTAATAGAATGCACTCCGGTACAACTCCACCACTATGACCTTAGTGATTTTGAAACATTTAGCCGAATTATCACATTTCTGACAGTTTCACTAGCCAGTGAGTGTATATCACAGCTGATCAGAGCTTTGCTTTCTCTCAGTGTAGTGTGTGTGTGTTTGTGTCTATTTCTGATGGCTCTGGTCAGACACAGGGAGGCTGACAAACTGGGGAACAGGGATCATTTTTTAGGTTAGGAAATTCCTTCCACTCCCTCTCACAATCTGTCCTCCAGACTGTTGCATGTGTGTGTGTGTGTGTGTGTGTGTGTGTGCGTGTGTGTGTGTGTGTGCAAATATGCACGTCTCTATCTAAGGTAGCATCAATCCTTGTATTTTATATTTGTATTAGTGTACATGTTCCTCTCTCTGTATCTGTCTCTGTAAATGTGTTTGTGTGCATTGGTGTGTGGTGCAGTGGTGGGGTGTGGGGAGGGTATTAGGTGGGTATTAGCAGGAAGGTAATGGAGAACCCTGAGATTTGGTTACTAGCAACTTGAGAGCATTGAGAGAGAATTCAAGCGAAAGATAGGCGGGTAAGAACAAAGACAATGGAGTGGGAGAGCATGATGGTAGGCAGCTCAATTCTGATGCAAGAATAAAGGCTGGAAAGTAAAAAAGAAGGTAAGAAAGAAAAAAAGACAGAATGAATGAAAACATGTGAGAAGGAAAAAGGATTATAATAGTGTATAAAGAAAACGCAGAAGGAGAAAAGTAAGTAAGCAATAACAGATAGCAGGGAGTGTGGCCAGGAGCCAGATAAATGAGTCATAACTCAGCTTCATTAGCGAGTATGTCTCTTGACCTATCGACATCCACATCGCACCATGTAATCCCTGCACATCGATCCGCTGACCTCCTAAGTTGCAGGATTGTTACTGCTCCTCATTGTTTTAGCATCTTAGCTTCTATACTTTCCTACAACTCTCTCGTGCTGGCTGCACTGCCTGCACCCTTTGCCATTAATAAAGACCCGCCACAAATGTGTGCAAAGGTCAGGAGTCTGTTTATGCTTCCAACAGCATTGTAGAGCAGAAAACCCCAATGTTGATTTTAAAATGCTAAAAGTTGAACTTGTGCTGTGGCAGTAAAAGTGTAAAAAGTGTAAAAATACAAATATGTAATTCATTTTCAGAAATATGATTGTATTGATTGTATTTCTTTTTCTTCTTCCTCTTCTTCTTAAGGCTGCTCTATTTAGGGCAGGGATGTCACACTCCAGTCCTTGAGGGCCACCGTCCTGCTTGTTTTACAACCAACTCTGCACATATAGCTTCTGTCTGCCCAAACACACATGATCCCGGTGATCAGGCCAGGCAGGGATAGTTGGAAAACAAGCAGGGCTGTGGCCCTTGAGGACTGGAGTTTGACACCTCTGCATTAGGGACAGGCACACTTCAACCTTGCATATGTCCACATTCATGAACCTCCTGCTTGGCCTTCCTCTTCTCCATCTAGCAGCTCCATCAAATCCATTGATGCATATTTCAATGAAATAAATGGACCTCCAGTTGGAGGTTTGGATAAAATCTGAGTTCCCAGCACATACTGTAGTGATGAACTGTCCTTCAATCAAAAAACATCAAGCTGGAAGTAGCATTTTCAGCAAAGCACATTTTTGCTGATGTTAGGAAAGATGCTACTGCTGAGATGAGGTCAACAAGTTGTGCTCGCCAAAGTGCAGCTAGAGAAATTTATGCAAATAGGTTGACTGCTAAATTATAACAGACAACATCAAATGGCAGTTCTACACATCTAAATTAGCTGCTGCTGAAAATGATACATAAGAAAACTGTAAACATTAGGAAAACAAAATAAACACTGAAATGCTAAATGAGGATGAAGTGCTCTATAGAGCTGAGAAGATCTATGAGTGATGACCCGTTTCAAATTACACATTTGATCATTGTTAACATAAACATTATTACAGCTTTGTACACCTTTAACTTACATAGACTGATGTCCACTAATAGGTTATATATACAAGTACAATAGTATTTTCATACTACATAAATATGCATATACAATACACATTTCAAATGGTTGGAGATTTATTTTCAAAGACATTTCTCACTTACATTTACGGAATGATTGTAACATTGTCAGCACACTATCGGTCAAGGGTAAAAGTAAATAAAGAGCTAGAAATTAACTGTCACCTCTTATTGACAACACAGTCTTGGTGTGGTATGACAAGACAAACAGTGGGGCACATAATAAATAGTTGGTTTCCCCATGACTGCCACTGGGATATTTGTAAGAATCAAAACAACATCAATATAAGCAAAATGAATGTTGGTAGAAATACATTTCCTGCAGTTGTTTTCTACTTTTTCCTCATATTTATGGCAGAACAATAGTTTAAACTACATGTGTTTGAAAGACTTATTGTTGCTTCACTAAAAATTATCTACAAACATCACTTAGTGTTGGACTACTACTACTACTACACTATTTGTGAATATTCTAATTTGAAGTGATTGACAGTTATTTTCGGCTGAAAAGAAGGAACATTTCCTTTTGAAAAGCTTAGCTTATCTGTAGAGAAGACAAATCACAGCTATCTTTACAGACGTCCTGATCCCCAAAGCATTCTTATTTATGCCGTCGTTTGTTCCCAGCGGGGAACAAACACATTCAATCCAGCTGCATTGTACTTGTCTACAGCTGAGTGGGAGAAGTGTCCTGCTTCTGAATCAATGACCAATTCAATTTCATGCACCATGCTGACATTTAACCAGCAGAGCCAGAAAGGTTAATGGAATTCCATATGTACGCACAGACGACTCGTAGTGGCTGACTGTATCACAATGCTACTTAGGAGAAAAACCAAACCAAAGGAAGAAAACCCTCCTCCAGCTAAGCCTTATATCAGCACATTTTAACACAAGGCCCACTGAGTAGTAGATTAGCTTCTGTGGTCTGACTGCCTGTCTGTCTCCTACCTACCCTTTCACCTATTGTGTCTAATTTTAAATCTCTAACTTTAACCTCCCTGTCATTCATCTTCTCACTTTGTTGTTCTTGGTTCATCTTTGCCTCACTTTTCTTCATCTTCCCTTTGTTTGTCTGCAGCTTATCTGTCTTCCTCCCTGACTTTATTTGGCTGTCTGCTTGTGTATCTGCCTGTCCTTGTATTCCATCTGTCTGCCACCTCCCCGCCTTTTCTATCTCTCATGTCTTGTGGCAGCGCAAGAAGACACAACACCATATCATGATCTAATCATTCGACCAACCTCCTCCTTTTCATTGCCGCTTTATTTCTCAGCTGAAGAAAGTGAGTCTCCATAAAGCGACAGACTTAGGAGAATACCTTGGATCCTGGTTAACCCCAGTATTATTTTACTTCATGAGAATATGCATAGAAGAACAGAAGCAGAGTTTGCTGCCAACATCGTTGAGCCCCACTAGCTGTAGTGATGAGAGCAGGGTAGGCACTGGCTCTTGGCTACTATGATGCAGCTGGACAGCTTATACAAAAACACAATTACCCAAACACAAGGGAGGGGTGCTCACCCTGCTGCTCTCATCCACTGCATGACTGAAGAATAGATATGAGCGTTAGAGTGTGAAGAGAGAAGAAACACACAGCAACATGGGATATGTACATTAAGGGAGTTACAGTGGCTTTTAAGCAATGCTTGACAGATTATGGGCAATGCAAATCCTTCAGATCGTTTGTGCCTGGAAAAGGTTCACAAATTGGGTTACACACACCCACTGGAATAGCATACAACACAGGACACACAACAGCAAATCCTATGGATTGAACTTGTAACAAAGAGCCTAAATCAACAATTTGGTGCAGTCATGCTAGTTATTCATACTGGAGATTTGTAGCTTTAAAAAAAGCTAATAGCAAATGAAGAGGGCAAAGTAGAATGGCATGACCCGCAATTTAATAATGTGAGTATATTACTCATGTTAAAGCAATAAATGTCTCTGCTAACAATAACAAAGCTAATCAACAGCATGAAAGGTAACAGATTTAATAGTGAAACTGAGCTAATTTTATTTTTTGTCTCTAAGCTCAGTGTGTGGCTTCAATTGTAGTTTGACGAAGCTCAGTATTTAACATATCTCAATAAGATAAGATAAGATAATACTTTAATGATCCCCATTAGGGAAATTCACTTGTTACGACATGAAAGCAAGTAAAGAGAAAAGCAATGAAAAACTGAATTGTTTGAATTACTGTTGAGATGGTGCACACATCTGTTGAACAGTCAGTTTGGTGAGTGGGACTGGGGCCTTCCTGCTCTTCCTGCTCCACCACCATTTCTCTAGTTTTACTGATGTAAATTGATGCTGATGCTCTCTATCAGGTGTCTGTATTCTTATCGTTATCATTACTGATGCAGCCAACAACTGAGTAGTCATCACAGAATTTTTGTAGGTGGCAGGTTTCTGAGTTGTGGTGGAAGTCCTAGGTGTATAGTGTAAACAGGTATGGTGCCAGTACAGTTCCTTGAGGTGCACCTGTGCTGCTTACGATCACCACAGTGTCAGTGTGAACCTGCATTGACTGCAGCTTTACAGCAGGTAGGTGGGACTGGATGGTGTTGAAGGCACTTGAGAAGTCAAAGAACATGACTCTCACGGTGCTGCTCTGCCTCTCCAGATGGGAGTGTGCTTTGTGCTAGACACAATCATGGCATCCTCCAATCCAATGTAGGCCTGATAAGCAAACTAAAGGAGGGACCTAGCACTACAGGTATAAAGTCTTGAGACCTGTAGTGCTAGGTCCCTCCTTTAGTTTGCAAGACCTGTACAAGAGTACAATGTAAAATCAAGTAGAAAAGCTGTAAATGCATGCAAAAATGCTAATCTGAAAGGGTTTCATTGGCTTTATTGCCACTAAATTTTGTATATTTATGCATTTATTAATACTTTTTTGCAACTGTTTTGCAAATAAAATTTCTGTTTAACTAAACTGCAATCTCATCAGATCAACAACATCTTACCGATACATTCATTATCTACATGTTTGACATATAATGTAGCAGGAATATTATTAATATAATAATAATATTATTGCGATTGCAGTTAGGTTACATACTCAAACAGAGTAGAAGAGGAAAGGTTGTAATTTTAATTATCTCCAAACTTTTCATTTTGCCATCATCCGGCAAAATTTGAAATTGCATACTTGCATTCTAACTAACTAAAACAAATATGGTGAACAACTGCATTACCTCAGAATGTTAGCATTTATAGGCAGCATGCTGAAGGCAACTGCTTTATTAATTTAATAAAATATACCTACAAAGCTACTGACATTTCATCAAGTCATTTACTTATTATTGGCAAGTTAGCATGTTAACACGCCAAATTCAAAAGGTCAAATGGTCAACATGGGAACATTGTAACTGATAAACATGTTAGCATTATCACAGCATGTTAGCATGCGAATTCAAAAACTAATTTTTATTCTTTTTTTTGGAAGCTTTTGCATCAGATTGTTGAAAGTGAACACGAGAAGGCAGGCAACCATCTCACCTAAATAATTTGTAGATTTAAGTGGATAGGCATTGGATTTGGATAGCATTGGGAAGTTTTTTATCTCCACACACTGTCACTGTTCTTTATTATGCTACTAAATGCATTACCTTACACTGATCAGTCCACCAACATGTTTTTAAAATCTGTTAAAGAGACAGAAAGCATACCATCTTACCTGCTTAGTCTAAATTTATGAACAGTTTCGAAGATGAGATAAGGACTAGTATGGTGGGCCTTATCTCAGACAGCAGCTTGTGGTCTTCCTCTGTGGTAAATGTCATCATGAAATATGCTCCTTTCCCTCTACATTGTACCAGCCATTTGCTTTCTTCCTGCAACAGCTCTTAAAGCTTTGGTCCACTTACAAAAAAGAATCTGTTTTGCCTCCTGTTTACATAAATTAAATAATTCTTTAAGTTATCTATATAATACATATGGTGGATGTGGATGGTTAGTATTGACCTTGTATCAATTTTTAAATATCAAACAATTGGAATTGATAGCAGAAACACACCACACTTAAAGTAAAATTATTATAACATATCAATTTTTAAATATCAAACACTTGGAATTGATAGCAGAAACACACCACACTTAAAGTAAAATTATTATAACATTCAAAATAAAAACAGTATTGAGTTTGTATCAAAGTAAAGGTGCATATTTAATAAACCATCATTTATTACTTGGCCTCAGGAGCAGCTGAAGTAAGTGTTTGAATTTGAATTGAAAAATACTTGCAGTAAAACACCAAATATATTGTGTATCTGTGCACATAGATCCAGCATTAACAAAATTAGATTTTTGGGACACAGTGTACAAAGACAAGTAGACACACACCATAAACCATAAACACCCTCTGTCTTCACTGACTCAATCTAGAGGAAACTGCAAAGCAGCTGAAACAAAAACCTAGTTGTTCAAGAAGAAAGGGTAAGAGAGGGTGCAGCGAGACAAAAACACAGAGATGGGGGAGGACTGGGATCGGAGAGCCTTTCTCTGTTTATATTATATTCCATCTGTATCGTGTTACAGCTTTGTGCTCGTGTTGGCCGAGAGAAGCTTAACTAAAAGAGTCAGAGACAAAGAAGGGGGTAGAGGCCCAACGAGGAATAGTGGGTCACAAAAGATTTACTTACCCTTGTCCAGAAACCAGTTTTTCAAGCAAGAACAATACAGCCAGTAGTAAAAGAAATGAAGTGAGAAAGACAGGACCAGGTAGGGGGAGCAGAGAGAGGGGGGTGGAAGATTGATGACATGGTAAGGAGAAATATACAGAGGAGAAAAAAGGTAAGGAGTCCCCGAGTTCAGTCTCAGGTGGGGGGAGAGGGATCTTGAGGCTGGCGTTGGCTTCAAAGCATTTCGAAATTGAAAAAGCGAATTGCAAGCAGGACGGGATGAGATGGAAAGGTGAGAAGGAGTGAAGGAGAGAAGCCAAGAAGAGAGAGACAAAGAAAGAGGGAGAAAGGTGAGGGTCCCCAAGGATGAGTTCTGCATTTGAATTTGAAATTGGAAACAGAGTGTCAGGTCACTGCTCAGCTTTGCAGCTAATGCTGCTATCTCTCTATGAGAATGTTCTCTCTCCTCCCCTCCCACCCTTATCCTCCTCTGTGTTCTGAGCAGTGCAGATGGTGCAGTGTTCGTCCGCAGACATTAAGATACTCAGGAGACCCAGCGCGTGAGAATGTACTCTATTCTTCACTGCCTGTACAGTCATTTAGCTGCACACTCATAGTCACTAGAGAGTCATGCACGCGGGCTGCAAGTATCGCTCAAATTTCTTAGGGGATGAGTCCCATGATCTCTGCTATTTTATATTATGAACATACGATGGTGTGTAAGTATTTGAACACAAACACACACGAGTGCACAAATACTCCCACATTCTCTTACACTCAAGCATGCACAAAGGCGCTGGAGTCTCGTGCCTCTGCTGGTAACATGCAATTATGTGGCTATGATGTCATTGATTTTCTGCATTGGTTGGAAGCAGCCTGATGCGGAGCGATTAGAGCACGCTGGAAAGTGCCGCGCTGTGTGGAATACTAATATGCTCATTTGTGAGCACTGGCTAAAAGGAAATGTTTTTCCATGCATCCCCGCTGCTAATGTTCACCTCTACAGAGCTGAAACTGAAGAGCGGACTGACCAACTGACTGAGTGATTGGCAGGCTGACTCAGCCTTGACAGACGTCACGGATCCTGGTTGACTGGCAAGCCCGTAGACCGGCCACGGGGTCCTGAGTGGACAGAGAGGAAGAGTAGAATAAACAAGTTAGGAAAGAAAAGGAATGATAGGCTTGTCTGTGGTGAAAAAATATTGATGGTTTTCATTCCAAATAAGATATCCACAGTTATCCAAAAAAATGTGACAGCTAGTCTAACAAAATGATTGATTGAAGCAAAAGAAAAGTAAATAATTGGATTTTTAGAAAAACAACACATAAACAAAAGTCCTAAAGTTTAACACTTTACTTAGGTGTAAGATCAGTGTGTTGGAATTATAACATCTAATTTAATTTAATGGCACTACAGTCTTAATTTGTGGTTTCAACTTTTGGTTAAACTGCTTATAATTAACCACAGAACACAATTACCAAACAAGCATTGTGATTCTATGCTGCCTCTGGATATGGTTTTCTTTTTGGAAAGGAAACCTTCAATTATTAATAAAATCAATGCAACTATCTTAAAGATGCATTAAAGAGATTAAATATTGCACATCCAGAAATTTTGGGACTTAGATTTTAAAAAAGTGTAGTTAAATGGATGAAGCTACAACATCCTGATTTTAGACAATCTCCAAAAATGCTGGATAGGATGTAAAGTGATTACTCTCAATATTAGAAACATACCAAAGGAGTTTCCACATTTTAGCTACCAAGTCATAAACAAGTGAAAAAAGCCAAATAGTTTAAATCATCTTCTAGATTCTTTTTATGATCCAGCACAGCTACAGGTGCTGCACCATGAAATGTTTTGTTATAATTTTTATTATAGACTATAATAAAAAACAATTATGCAGAGAAGTAGTAGTGCTTCATTCAAGTGCATGACGTGTGTTTGTAATTGTATTTTTGTGTGCAGTTTTACAACTTCAATCTTCATAAAAACACAAAGAATCTACTACTGAGTTTTTTAAAGCTATCTGTGCAGCTGTGCAGTGTGATGGATGTGCATATTGTAGCTGTGTCAGTGGTGGGTCGGGACGTTTAGTCTTTACCTGGTGAGGATACATTTCTGTGGAGGACAAAAACATTCTTGCACTGTGGATTCTAGGTTCCTTTTATTGCCCTCGCCAGATGAAAACTGCCGATGCTGAACATTATGTTTTGAGAATGTGATGTATTGGATGGATTGATTATGTTCCAGTACAACACACATGGATGTTTTGGAATGAATTAAGCTCTACATGTATTAGTGGAAAGCAAATCATAAGGAAATTGAAGTAGAAGACGGGGTTGTGATACCAAAGCCATGTCATGATCTCAATCTGAACTTCTGATTTTATTTTGGTAATTTTCTCACTTACTTTCAGTTACTTTAGCCATTCCTGGTCTCTTCACCACTAATCACCACAGCTGGTTTCACCTGTTGCTACTACTTTATAAACCATGCCTCTAACACATGTACTCTGCCAGTTTGCCAGCTGTACTTTCCAGCAAAGACCCTCCAACCTACATACTTGTTGTTTTGACCTACATGGTGAAGCTCATGCTTGTTTTTGGATGATTATTACCTGAAGCATCCCCTCTGTTCTATAAGTTTTCTGATGAATCTTAATTAATCTGTCCTCTTATTGTGACTCTGGATTATTGGACCTCTGGACCTGGACTGTGTATTATTGCCATTTTGAAAGTATATGACTGTGCAGAGTGAGTTTGCCTTATTTAGGGTCAATACAAGTTCCTTGTGTGGTTGGGTTTAGAGAAAGATTGTGGTGTTTGGAGAAAGAATGTGTGTTAAATGAATAATAATAATATTTGACTGTACCTAATAAATTAGACCAGTGTTTCAAAACTAACCATAAAACTTACATAATGTTGTAGTTGGATAAAGTGGATGTTATCCCGCAAGATATTTGGGGACAAATATACATTATCTGGAAAATGTTTACAGATTTTTATCAGCATATTTGCAACTTTCTTTTTACTTCATTATATCCTTATAGCCTATCCTTGGCTTTAGAGGTCCTGGTAGATGGATTTTGCAAAGTTAAGCAAGGTTTCCAAAAATGTCATTTACTTGTTTTTAGCCAAAACTGCACAATTTCTCAAAATGTCCACCAGCATAATACTGTGTATGCAATCTAATCTTACAAAATAAAAAAACAATGACTAAAAATGTTGAGCTCTAAAAGTAATATGGAAGCAAAGCTATAGATGGCAGGAACAGGAAAAAACTACTGAGGAAGTGGTGATGAAAACAGTCAAGAAATAATTGAATGAAACAGATGAACCCAAAGGAAAAGAAAGCACAACCTGGAAAGGTGAAACAGACATAAGACAAGGGAGACAGGCAATGATGCTGGTGTACGTGAGGGGAGAGAAAGATCAGATGAAGACCAAATGTCTGTCTCCAGTTGACAGAATGAAAGGATTTTTTAAAAGAATTTTTTTTAGAAATAACCTAAAAAAATGACAGATACATAGATGGAATGAGACAGAAATACCCAGAAGACACAAACTAAACGCTCAGTTTCACTCCAACAAAGCCTCCCTGTTTCACAGATTATGTGATGAGACAGAAGGAAGCAAAGAGAAAGACAGCAGGAGAGACAAAGTGATTTCTGTGGGAACAAGGCTAATAGAGACAGTGAGAGATGTTAAGTGAGAATAGAGGGAGGTTAAGTTAGGGACTCTGAGAGAGTGTATGACAGGTCAAGAGACAGAGAGATAGAAAGATGGAGAGAAGTGTGTCTTCCTATCAGACCAGCATGAAAGAGCCAGAGAGGAGGGTCCTGACAAGAGCATGTACAGAAGAGCTCTGATGCATCTAGTTTCCATAAATTGAACATGAGAGCAATTTTGAGGTTTGTGAAGTAGTTTTTGGAGAGCGGAGAGAGAGAGAGAGAGTAGCACAGTCCTGGTACAGCACTGTATTAAGACGAAGAATTTAGTATCAGCATGTGGAGTCAGAGTGACCTTCAATAATGTTCAATCACATCGAGATCTGTCCTTCTCTTTACAAAACAGAATGAAGTTAACCAAAATACCAAAATATGAATCTACAGAACTCCATATGTGTTTGAAAACCAGATTTCTCTGTTATTTGAATCTGAAGTGATCAGTTCGGCATAATTTCCCCTAAAAATTATGATTCTATACAACTAAACTGCAGTGGTGACTACATCTTTGTAGCAAACATAATCATTATGGTGTCATGCTAAATATTTCATCCATGAATGAAATGTCACACTTATTAACAAACAGCAGTTGCTAAAGTGGTTGGGGTGGATTGTGGTTGTATAATTTCTAGGTAAGGTTTACGCATGAAAAGTACTTTTGGTTATGGTTAGAGAAAGACTGTATATGTAATTAAATTTAAATGCAGATTTGTGGAAGGTGACTATTAGACTGTTCTCTGTTAAACCAGCCCACAATCTTTCACTTACCATAAAACATGTTGGCATTACATGCAGGATCAGATGCTTTTGAGGAAGAGAAAAGGGGATCAGAAATTTTGCCAGATGAAAACAATACTGCCCGTGAACATTTAATTGATATGTTAAGTAGCTTTGTATTTTCAATTTATCATTTATGTTAATTGTGAACATATAGTCATTATGCTGACAAAAAACGTAATCCAGTTTTAATCACGTTCCTCACAAAAACATGTGACTGAGTCTCACAATAAAGAAAGAGCAGCAACATGCTCCTAGCTAAAAAGAATGAATAATTTCATCATGTATTTATGTATCTTTTCGTGTTAGCTATACTCACTAAATGCATCATGACGTTAAGATTGGTTGGTCCTTTGAGGATTAAAACACTGTGGACTGACAATATGACATGACCATGACATGGGGATTTGATTATACTTGATGTCTTGACATGTTTCAAGTTGAACAGAGTGCATTAGCACACTGTGATATACTGTACTTCAGATGATTTCACTGCAGAAAATTGCAACTTGAGCAAAAGCCTAGAGTCATGTATTTATTTTGTTAGATGCTGGTTCCATTATGGAAGATTAATACTTTCTTTACAGCACATCAAACATGGGTCAAACCAAGTGCAAGTGCAAAAAATATGGAATTGTGCCCAACAAAAATGATATTGCAGTTGTGTTTAAATCACCATCGTTGTGGATCATGAGTGGCTTGGCAAGCCATGTCCAACTCCTACTCTGAAAAATTCATAACTAATCCAATTCCAAGCAATTAAGAGAAAACACAGGATTATTCCACTCAAGGTGTACCGTACCAATCCCCTGCCATCACAGCCTTTCAGAAACAACCTTAGCGAAGTGTGTAGAAATGCTGACACAGTACTGACTCCACGCTCGCACACAGACAGTCGCAGACAGACACTCTCATCAGCACATACACATGCATTAGGAAATAAGCCATACAGAAAACAAACAAAGTACTTAGAAACGCATGCACACACTCATCTGATACGTGCGCGCACACACATTTGTTCATTCAGCACTTTAAAGCAAACCATTAGTCGCTCAATCAGGCAGACTCCACCAGGGAGGGAGAGCTAATTAACGGCCGTATCGAAACACCAAGCTTCACACTTTATCAAGGTTTCAGGAAGCACGGTGGTCCCTGACGAATGCCATATTGTTCTCTGTCTCTCTGCCTGCCTGTCAGTCTCTCATTCTCTGTATATCTCTCCTCATTCACAGGGTAATGAAAGGAATTATATTGGAAAAAAATATATAATGAATATGCAGGGAAAAAAACACAGATACTCATAAATTGATCTTGGATGCTAAGTAGTTGGACTGTAAAGTTTAATCTAATTTAAAATAAGCAATTAAAGTCTTATTAGAAAATTGGTTCTCAGAATATGGTAAAATTTGATGTTTTTGATTTTGTGGGTTGAGTTGTTCTGCCACAGTGGGAACAGACCTAAAGTGGAGATGGAGGTGCGTATAAATGGGGCAGCAAAAATGAGGTGCATTTAAGCACAAATATTACTACACTAAAAGTAAACATTCAAAAATCATTTTTTGAAAAATACAAATTAAATGCTTTGGTATTTTGTATTTATTAATTATGGAATAACTATAACAATATAAATGAGTATTTTGAGCATCTTCCAACAGGGTAGATATTTATATTCAAGTCATTACCTCAATTTTGACAAAGGTCAAGAGAGGCAGCAGAAATAATGAGTATCAAATATATATGTATATTTTTTGCTTTTAGCTTATCCCATAGTTGTAGTCGGCATGGTGGAGGTCTGCACATTGATTTGGTTTTACACCAGATGCCCTTCCTGACACAACCCTCCCCAAATTTGCACCTGACTTGGCACAGGCACTCGGACTTCACTGGCTTGTGCACAGTGTCTGGGTTTTGTGGACATTTTCCTATCTTGTTAGGGGGCACGTTTGGTCCGTAGGAGCAGGGTCGCAAACCACCGACCCTAGGGTTGATGGGCGACCACTGTACCAATTGCGACATTGTCACTCAGCAAAGCATAGCAAGGTTAGTCTAATAAAACAACAACGTGCAAACATGCAACACAAGTCTCACCCCACTTGAGAAAATATAACTCCCATATTCCACTATGGCACTAGATGTATATGCATATTGAGCTTAGAATGTAGACAGTAAATCCCACAAAGCCCAATTAAAACCCTCTATGATAAACTACTGTGAACTGTGATAGGGACAGGGACTGGACCTTGGCTTACTCTAGCTGTTATTTGAAAACTAACAATACTAATTATGGGTAAATGAATGTTACGGTGTAATAGATGATGTAGTGTATTGAGCTTAGCAAGCATAAATGAAGTCAGCTGCAGCCTCTTGTATCTACTTTATAATACTGTCCTGTCTTGTTCTTCATCCTGGTCATATGAGGATCTTCAAGCTGCCATGGCTTTAACCACCTGGCAAAGAGCTTGTCTCGAATAAAGGTGTCACACTGTGTGTGTATGTGTGTGTGTGTGTGTGTGTGTGGTCATACTGTATTTTTGAAATAATTTATCATCTGTAATTACTGTATAATATGTCAATACGCAATTTACAGAAAAATCCTGTCATTTATTTCCTTCTTTCAAACATGTATTTGTAAACACATAAATAATTACTCTGTTACCCCTAATTATGTTGTTCCATTATTTATTTTTGCATGTTTTCCCTTTGGGGGATCGAAGAAAGTATTTCACCATTAAATCTTGTTGCTTTGTGTTTTCCATTTCTGTGTACATGAGTCTGAAATTGTTTTTCTGACGTCCTCATATTCCTTCTGTTTTGTTATTAGCTTGTCAGTCATCTGTAAAGCACTTTGAATTGCTTGAACCTGTAGAAATTGGCATATGCAAATATGTTGGATTGTGATGAACAATGGTATAATATTAATTCAATTATATTATCTGGCACAATGTGTAGTGGTTAGCACTGTCGCCTCACCGTGAACAGAAAGATCCAGGTTGGAATCCATATGTCGGCAGAGTGCCTTTCTGTTTGGAGTATGGATGTTCTCCCAGTGTATGCATGGGTATTCTGGGTTTCTCCCACCATCCAAAGACATGCACTTAGGTCAACTGGAGAATCTAAAATTGACCTGGTGAATGGTTGTCTGTCTCTGTGCCAGCCCTGTGGTAAGACTAGGAATAGGGTCCAGGATTCCTTTGACTTTTGCGAGGACATGATCTAATGATCTAATTCCACGTGTGCAGGTTAAACAAAAAGGGAATAATCTGAAACAAGATAGGTCTAACATAACAATAATACTACCACATAATAATTAACTGTGAAGCAACATCTAAGTCACTCTGAATTAAGCTACAACTTACTTCCAACAATAAGGACCTGCAACTTTAAATGGCTATTTTCTCTATATACTTACTGATTGGGGAATCACTGAGCATGTAGAGCATCTGCACTTTTGTACCAACATGGAAAACAGATTTTATGACTCAGCTTTGAGCGTTAAACTTAGTTGTTCAGTTAGTGTTCAATTGGTCCAATATGCATGTATAGACAAAAAGTGAGCTTCTAAACCACTGCAGCAGACAGAGCCCCTCTGATTTTGTCTTTTTTTTCATATACAATCTTTCAGCAGGCTTCCTCCATGACGCCTTTGTGTTCAGCTGTGCTTACTGTACATAAAAACCAGGCAGCTGGCGGCTCCTGTGGCTTGTACACCCATCATCCTGGCTTGTTACCCGTGCATGTGAATACATATAAGTCCACATGGCCAAGCATTGTCTGAGCACAGCTACACACCTATCTAAGGCCCAGTGTGTACAATAAACAGGGTCTGCATGGTCATAAATCACAAGGTGCTTGTAATTATGTACTCTGTGTGCTGGAGAAAATGTTTCCCTCTTGGGAAAGTGAACATTTCCCACCCATCAATTGAGATTTGTGCAGTGTACCATGTAACAACTACTTGTCATTTTGCTTTTACTATTACCTCTATGCAATTAGTCTGTATGCAAATCTCTCATACACTGCATCATAATCTATTATTAAAATTTAATTTAGCAACAACCTGTAACATGTTTTCTAATAAATGCAGCGGTTTCAGCTCCAATAATCAACATACAGTTACTGTATGTACAGAAGTATTTGATTAATGATTAATGATTAATTAAGTTTTCATGATTTTGCATATCACAATTGATTTGAAATAAAGCATTCGAGATGTGATCAACATGTAGACTTTTGGTCTAATGGAACTATATACCATTTAAGCAGAGTATGTTCATTTTCAGCAGCTTAAAAGTATTTGGACAAAGTGACATAATTGTAAATAACCATAATTTCTAATATCCTAATATTAGAATATTGACTTTGTGGTCAATGACGTCAATGATGTCCGGAGCCCATGAATATCATCAAATTCTGAGTTTTCTCCCTGGAGATGCTTTGCCAGGCCTTCACTGCAGCCACCTTCAGTTGCTGCTTGTTTGTTGGTCTTTCTGCCTACAGTTTTGTAGACACCAGTGAGCCCGTTCCATTGGCAGCTATGCATGCGCATGCCTTAATACTGCCTCCATCATGTACAGGCCCATGATGTTGTTTTCTTTGGATCATAAGCTGTTCCTGCCATTGAAAGGAGGTACTCTGTTTAAATGTCTGTAATTTCTAAACAGTAAATTCCATATTTTTGTGATATCTCTTAAAATAAAGAAATAAAAGTCTACACTAAAGCCTAAAAAGAAAAAAAACTGTCATTGCCCAAATGCTTCTGAAGCTAACTGTACCCAGTTTACCACTGTAAATACCAAGCCTTGCTGTGTTGTATGAGGCCCTACCAACTGTGCCACCATCACCTTTAAACATTCTCACATCACATTTTGTGGAAAATCAGTCACTTTGGGAATCAATGTGAACATTCTGCATGGAATTCAACTTGGTGAACTTTGATATTTATGTATAAGTATCATTGAGAAATAGTAAGCTAACTGGACAGTGCTAACCTTTGAGTGGGGACTGAGCAAGAATCCATAATGGAGAACGTCATAGTACATTATGCACTGTGCTGTGCTATTCACCTTTGTTTAGCAACTGCAGCCTGACTATAATTTGTAAAAAGAAAGTTTCGACAGCTGGTGGTGCAAATACATCTAAGCTAAAAAGCCCAAACTATATGTTAGCAAACTTCACAGCTTAGAGGGCTGTATTTCCCATTTCAATAACTTTTATTGAATTAAATTATGTGCAATGGTGAGCAAAATGTCAGGAGGAAGTAAACACAATGACAGATTGAAATTACAAAGTAGCACTGGGAGCTACAGTACATGCTGTATCTAGTACTGATCCATGGGCAGTAGTCTGTGAGAGGACCTGAGCTGAACACTTGGCTTTCTCATCAGTGTACTGCTGTGCCTTCAATGACTTTATTAGAATATAGTACCCCTGCAGTTACTAAAATGGGAGCTATTGAGCTACCTGCTGTCTGTTATGATTCGAAACCTCATGGAAAAAGTTGGAGTGACTTGGCCTCACCCAAAATGGTTCCCCTGGGAAATACACACTACTAAAAAGGTGGTCACTGGTGGTATTGTAGAGTGCACCCATAAATAAATATATGCGGAAGAGATCAAATATTGTGCCTTGTTATTTTATTTAACTGAAAAAGCCATGAATACAGAATGAAAGCAGATCACGAGCATAGTTCAGAAAATGTACTAATATAAATTGACATATTAATAACTTATCTTATTACTCAGGCGTACCTAGCTTGAATTGATTACAAAGTTCAATCAACACCTCTCCAAAACAATATAAACAGAAAGTTTATTATGGGACTTCTGTATTTAACTAAATTAGTTTTGCAAGGTATACCTAACAAACTACAAACTGTGTGTAAACTTTATACGAATACCAATAACATTTTTCTCCTAATGTCAGTGTCCTGCGGGGCATTTATTACCTGACTGATAATTTGTTCTGAATACTTGTAGAATAATGCTGAATGGAAACAGAGTGCCACTGTCTGAATAGCCTTTAACTTATTGAATTACTTTGCCCACATTTCACACCTTTACCTCCCAATGGACTCCCTAATTATATGTGACAGCACAGACAAGATCTTTCTGTATGCTTCAGAGTTCGTTTGGCTGCTATTATCAGTAACATCAATAGAATCCACTGAGCCAGGTCGAGAGGCAGCCATGCGTGCTGCACTCATGATGCTGCCTCCCACATGCTTCACAAGTGAGGAGATGTGCTCTGCAGTTTCTCTCTTTCTTCGTGTTTGGCTATGTTGTTCTTGCTGGTGAAAGGTTTGCAGGAGTAAAGTGAAGAAGGAGAAGTGTGGTGAATTATGACCCTTGGAATTTAGAGATTGTCTGTCTTTTATTGTGCTAATTCTTTCTTTTACTTACAGGTGTAATGTGATTTTCCTTCATCAACTGATGCCATCTTTCTTAAATTCCTCATGTCTGATTGCTCCAGCAGTTCTTTTTATGGCATGCAGGATAGATTTTTCTAAAAGTCACAATGCTATTCAAAATCTTGATATGAGAATTTGCAATCTGATCTTTAAAATTACATATTTTTTCACCAAAGACCAAAGTGTTCTTGTTACCATCTGACTCGAAATGCAGATTCAAAAGACTAAAGAAAATTCAACTACTACAGTTGCTTTCACACATGTACTGGAATCCTACATGTGTAGACTTTTCCCATGTGGGCTACTTGTGAGAAGGCATGTCCAACTCAGTTTGCATACTTTATTTTGTCACCCCCCTAGTACCATGACTTTTGTTGTTGTATCATGCTTTTCTCCTTCAGGGGTTACATCCATAATGCATTGTTTCCATGTGAGTGGCTCTACATCTGTTTACTGTAAACAAAACACAATTGATTTCCACGATGTACTTTTTGTGTCACATTGTGCGTCCTGCATGCTCTACCCAGAGACCACCTCTCGCTAAAACCAAGCAGACACTGTACAGTGTGCACTGTACAGCACACTGTGTCCAGACCTGATTCTCCAGTGACTGCCTGGATTGTATATGTGGATACACTGTTCAGTATTCAACATCTGTTTTATAACACTTAAACCAGTTTTTTGAAATATGTACTGTGCAAAAATAGCATATTAGATGAGAAGGTATAGTATGTACGTATATCTGAGAGATGCTGTTTATTGGCAATTTTATTCTTAAGTTTTTGAAGACGTTTCATCTCTCATGCAAAAGGCTTCATCGGTTCTGACTGACGAGCTGGAGAAGTAGACTTTTAAATTCTGTGGTTCATTAAGTTATTAACACTTTGATTGTCTCCTGTGGGTTGTCCTTCCACCTGTCTTTCTTGTGTGCAGTTGGGAGACAAGGTGTGAATGACAAACCGTCTGGGTAGTTATGAAAGAACTGCATTGTAAACTGGTCATATTATGCCTTAAGCCACCTCCTCTGTTGAGAGAGGGTAGTTCCACCTTGATATTAACAGCCTCCTTAACACCTCGCTCAAACCACTTGTCTTCCCAGTTCAAATCATGAATTGCTGTTTGATCACAAATGTGTACATTCTTCACTGAACTGAACTGTGTATAC
>OMLM01010331.1:62408-73747 GCA_900302695.1 Helostoma temminkii | reverse complement strand
GGTTATCTGATGAGCATGACTTCACCTGATGATTGCTACCATCTGAAAACGATCATTCATTCATTCATTCATCTTCTATACCGCTTAGTCCCCACAGGGGTCACGGGAGTGCTGGAGCCTATCCCAGCCAGCTTACGGGCGAGAGGCAGGGTACACCCTGGACAGGTCGCCAGTCCATCGCAGGGCCACATATAGACGAACAACCATTCACACTCTCACTCACACCTACGGGCAATTTAGAGTCCCCAGTTAACCTAAGCACGTCTTTGGACTGTGGGAGGAAGCCGGAGTACCCGGAGAGAACCCACGCGAACACGGGGAGACTGAAAACGATCAATTAAATAAAATAAACACAATTGTGCTTATAGACATTATTTTGTTTTTGAACGTCGCATAACACATCAGCTAATTAAAGCCATGATATAAAGCTCAAGTCAAAACAAGCGCAAAACTTACTATTTTAGCAGAATTCATTTGAATTCTCAGGTCGGTTAGAAGGGAAAGTCTTGCTCAAAAACTCAAAGCTGAATCGAATGTCTCTGCACTCCCACCAGGTTGTTCTGTGAGTCTGACTTCACATGAGGTGTCAACAGCACTTCTCCACAAGAGTACATGCTGTAGCTTAAACTTTTCCAAGGTCTGATTATATTTGAATAATACTGTATATAGTCACCTGTATTACATTTACACAGGTTTATTAGCTGCAGTTGACATTTCAGTATTTTTCTATGCCATTATCTGCATATTGTTTTCATATGAATCCAAGCAATGCTTAGTTTGACACAAGAGTCATTCCCTAAGCTTGTATTGCAAGCTTAGCTAATGCTGGAGCTCTCAGCCCTTGTGGACAGCTCTTCAAGATGAGTGTCAGGTGTTGGGGTGTGAACTCGACCAATTGAGCAGGTGGAGGAAGGAGCTGATGGTACAATTTCTGCTGCAAGACATAGTTACATTTTGTAGCAGTGTGTTATCATGATCATTTAAGAGGTTTTCAATCTGAGATCCACGGTGAAGTATGTACATTAGCAATCATCTCATCACACTATATCATCTTACTATATATTAAAGCCGCAGTAACTAATATTTTACAGATTTTCGAAATAATTAAATATAAACTCCTTTCATTCCACTCATACTCCACCACTGCGTGTCATTAACTTTGTGTCTTCTCTCTCTCGTAGTTGTGCCTCTTCCTCTCTTGTTTTTCTCTCTCTATACCTTTCTGCAGGTATCCCCAGTCAAGTAGCTGTATGTTCCCAGTGTGCTTGCCCAACAAACACGCCCAGTGCTTTGTTTGCTGCTTCTTCTTGTTGTTGTTATTATGTGGCCAGTTGTTCTTTTAACTGTTCCTTTCCACTCACCCCAACTGGTTGAGGCAGATGGCCACCCACCCTGAGTCAGAACCCTGCCATTTTGCACAACAGCAGCCACACAGACTGCAGCACAACCTAAGCTTAGCTGCCTTGAAATAGCTTAGCTGGTATTGTTTTTACCATTTCTTCAAACATGACAAAGTACACACACAAACAATTTATGGCATTTGTATAAATTCTAACTCATACTGTCAGAAGTCACAAAACTCTCAGCCTCGTCACTTAACATTATAGCTAAACTCCGTGTCGGAAGAATCCGATCCGGACATTACCCATAGTTGTGCTGCTGTAGAGGGATGGATTGTGCACCATAGGGAGCAGCTCTGCTTTATTCCAGTGAGGGCTGGTTGCCTCAATAGAGGTGAGAGAGAAATGACATGACACGGTGGAGAACACACTTGAGATTACCCAGACTTTGTACTTGAGGAATCACAGGATAAAGTTAGAGTGACCTCTGAACCATTTGATTCACACATTTAAATTGTCACATGCAGCTTTCTTAGGTAATATATAGATATGTTCAGGGTTCCAGTTTATGTCACTGCAGTGCTGCTCTACAAAGGCACCATCAGCTAACAGCTAATGGTAGGTTTGCACAGACTGGCTGTGGAGGTGTACGTCATGAGCGACGTAGTTGCAGAAACAGGAAACGAAGTTGAGGTAACAAAGTTGCGGCTATCATCTTGAGTTTGTTCTGGTTCAAAGAAGGCCATCCAGACTTTATAGCTACCTTAAGGCAAATGATATTGTCTCAAGGAGAGCATATTGGGGAAACTGTTCCAACTTTGGAATGAGGTAAAATTGACAAAGATTATCTGGCCCTATTCAGATTCCACTGGCTGTATAGCTTTATGTGCCTATTTATGACCACTTCCTGGGTGCAACTGAGAGAAGGAGTGGCGAGCGCGGGGTGCCACTGGGGCTCTATCACTCTATTAACAAAGGGAGGACACACAGCAGAGCAGCACATTCATCATCTAGCCAGCAGCTGGCTCTGTAGAAAAGACCATACACATTGCTGTGAGCTCACATTTGCTTGTGGCTACAGACGTGCGTATGTGTATGATGGTGTTAGATCCCTGTGTAGTTGAGGTAAGTGATGGCGACATCCCACAAATCCTCTCCAGACAGCTGGGGAAAACTCTAATGAACCTGTGAACCTGCTGAGAAGTGTGTGTGTGTGAGTGAATGTGCAAATATGTGTATGTATTTACCTGCATGTGTACATGGTCACAGCATCTGTAATTCTCATCTTAATCTTAAAACAGCTTTAAAGAGATGCATCTCTTGTAGTTTAAAAACAGCTCTTCATATTCCCTGAATTTAAATACAAAACAAAACTTCATCTGTACCTTATATCAGCTTTCATAGCACATATACTTGGTAAATCATAAAAAAGATGAGAATCACTGTGCTGTGCAGCAGTTCATTGTTATAATACTGACTAAAGATCAGAATGACAATACATTATGTCAGTAAGCGTCCTCATAAAGATAGGAGTACAAATGTATGAGTGTGTGTGGGGCTTTAGTTGTGTGTCATTCATGACAGCCGCCCAGCAGGACTGGAACACACACTTTGTCTTGTGACCTTCGTGGGTGCTAACGTCGTTGCCATGGCAGCATGGTTTGATGCTTTCTGACAGGTCTGATTTGTCCTTGACAGAAATACCGCTTCAGGCCTTGCATCTTCGCCTGTCCTTGTATCATATGCAGAATATACAGTGTTATATTCACACACTCACATATCCATATGCCCACACACATGCTTTCATGCAGTTAAATTACATTTTAACTGTATGAGCTCATGTCGAGCTCCCTGGCTGCGAGGCCCCCTGCTGGTCCGTTACAGATCCAGACTAAAGTGAGACGAAGCTGTTTGAAGAACAGACACTTAACACATTCATAGAGAGCGCAACACACTCCATCTATCCTCCCTCCTTTTCCTTCTTCACTTGACTTCCCCCTGTGACTCTTTATCTTGGGCTGGTTCACAGGCTAAAGGTTCAATAAGGGTTGGATTGAATCACAGGATGGGGTGTTGGTGTGTGTGTGACTTCACATCCCAGCTGCTAGTGTAGTGTGTATAAGGAGATATTTCACTATATAATAGATGGAGGTGTAGTGAGATAACCTGATATATCTGATGGTGGTGCAGACACACACACACCCTCAAACACACACCACTTCTACTCTCTTCCCTGCTCTTAATCTCTGTCTGGGCTGCATGGGGACCCCGGGTGCACCTCCCTGACGTTGACAAAGCGCTATGGGTGTTTTTGGCAGTCGTCCTCTCCTCACCTCCCCCCCAGCTACCTGCTCACCACTTCATCAAAACCACGGGCACCAAAATGGCGAGGGATCCATCAACTTCCCATGCTGAGAGATGATGTCATCAGCGAAGGATGTCTCCTGGGGAATTGTTGCTGATGGCTGACATGGATCAGAACCACAGCCTGCAGTAGTGCAAATGAAAAACAAGAACAACACCGCGTCAACTGCACCTAGATACAGTTGCTAAAAAAGTAAGTGAACTATTTGCAGTTACGTGGTTCTCTAAATATAAATTGGGCATGAAATGCGATAGAACATGCTTGAATGGTCATTCCACTACTGGATTGAGGCCTGGGCCACTCCAAATGGTGGATGCTGCATCACCCTGATATTTTTTTAGCTTTGTGATACATTTTTGAATTAATTTTTCTCTCCACAGCAAAATGATGTTTTCATGTTGGCACACAATTTTCTTGTTATGTCCTACATAGTGTTGCATTTTCTTTCCAAACAATTTTCTTTCATCTGTCCACAAGTGCTAAATGCTAGCTAATAAAAAGTTACTTTTATCCAATTTCATCCATACCACAAAACTTTACAGATAGCTAGAATGTACAGTAAGTGGCAATTATTTGTTGCTAATTGCTGTGCTAACTTACCTGGGAAACTAATGTAAATGCATTTAGCATTACCATCATTATCCACTTTTGAAGATAGTTTACCATGTTACCTACAAACATTGCCATTGACACACCCTGTGTACACCTGGAATTAAGATGAAGCGTAGAGTGCACAAATGTTAAAAAACAAACAAACAAACAAAGCAACAAAGAAAGAAGAATAGAGAAAAGCACTCATGGTTGGAGTGCCAATGAAAATAGATACCTAATACCCATTTCATTTTTTTCTTTTCATTTTTAGTTTTTCATTTTGGCAATCTATCTTTTGGCAGAAGAAACCTTGACAACTGCTATTGTAATGAAAAAAAGTTGAATTTAAGTTGAAAAGTTGAAAAAGAATTACCTGGAAATGATGCTGGAGTGAAATCTGGACACGAGTGGTTTGCCAGACACTTTGAGACTCAGCTTTGTGTACAGGTGTAAATAGTGATGTGTCCAGTGATTCGATCGCCCTGGAGTAATTTTTAATGTTGTTATATTTATATTATATTAAATGTGCAATTAGTAGTGATTAAGGCTGCAATAGGAATATTGGCATGGTTTGTACTTCAGATTAACTGAGACATTTCAGTCAGACATGAGTGAATCATACTGAATTACTGCTCATTGACTAAAACTCACCACTGCTACTCTCCAGATGCTACATGTGTTTCATTGAGTATTTCATTACTACAGTGTGTTTCAGTCTTCAAGGCAGACTGCCTGTAAAACAAGTAAACACTGGTACCATAGGACTTTGACGTGTACATAATGACTACACGACTGTGTACTCTGTGTTATTGTGTAATCTCTCACTGTAACTGCTGTAAATCCTATTTGAGGTAATGTACATTTTAAGGCTCCTTAAGTCCTCTTGCCTGACACTCATCCTGAATTTGCATTTTGCACTTGTCTTCATTTGGCTGTCTGTGGTTTTCTTTTGGTGGGTCTCAGTAACGCAGTCAACAATTATCAGACCTTGTTTAACTAATTAAAATTTTGTACCTTGTTACAACGCAATTTGTTAGCATACATTGTCCTTTTTAGTACTGTCTCCTGGTGTTTGTGTTGTGTATTTTTGTCCCCATGTAACTGTATGTCAGACACTTGTGAATGCAATTTTACTTAGCCCTCTTTACCCTTTTTAAAAGAAGAATTTGGATTCCCCCATCTATTCTTCAGCCTCTTAATCGACATAAGTACAGAATTATTGTATAAAGCTGCTACTGTCACTTCTGGGCTGCAACCAGTGAGGTGACAGTGTCAAGGCAGGATCCACACACCGCCTCGTGGTTTGACACCAAAATCCAGGAGAACAACAAAGATAAGGGGCGGCTAGAGGGAAAACCCTCGTTCTGACAAGAGCAAATTAACCTGCCATGCCCGAGAGAGCTGCCTCAGTCTCCTCCCTCAGCCCCATTCATATTCCTTCCTCCTTCCTACCTCACGTCCTCTGCTCCAGTGGGCCTCCTTTTGAAATGTTGCTTTGTTTTCCTGTCTGTTTTTGTGTTTTTATCACTTGTAGGTGTGCATCTTTATCCCCAACTCCAATTTTATCAGCACTGTGCTTTTCAGTAATAATGTGAAACTTAATGTTATGCGTCAACACTCCCTCCCACTTTTACTCGGTTCCATTTATCAAATTGTCCATGTCACCTTTAAAGATACACTTAATTTCCCTACAAGATGACCAGTGAGTATTTCAAAGAGTCTCTCCTTCGCTCTCTGTCCCTATCTTCTCCTCTTGGTCTCCTTTCATTATTAGCGTAATAGTGCAGTACCCTCAGGCACCTCACCTGGTGTGTGTCGTTACTAATCATATCCTAGAGGTAAACTGACTAAAATGGCATCTCTATCAGGCCTTTGTTGTCCATAATACCTCTGCAGTACCCCAGGAATGGATTAAATCCTTACATATCTGAAGTGCCTGTAAAAACCTGTGTACATGTGTGTGGTCCTCTTCCTTTGGTGGAGCCCTGGCATGCAGTTATACAGTGTAAAGCAGCATGCTGGCAAAGGAAACCTATGTCCATTGATATATGTGCTGTACTGTATGGAATGTGATGGTGTGTGTGTGTGTGTGTGTGTGTGTGTGTGTGTGTGTGTGTGTGTGTGTTTGCTTGTTTGCTCGGGTGCACAGGGAGGACCTATAGTTTTGTTCCTAATCAACAACAGCAGATTGGTTAATGGAGGTGCTTGTTGTTCCGTATGTTAGCATGTCTCATGACCTCCCTTTACATATTGTCTTATCCATTAAACCTTTACTTTCCATCCTGTGCTGAAGCTAAAGGTAGACTCAATAGCTCACCATGACCCCTGTTGTCAATACAAAGTGCAACCTGAGTGACACATTGTTCAATTGTCTCTCCCACTCTTCTCCACTGCAGTGCTCATCCTTCCTTTGTTGTCATTGTCTATACCCAAAGCTCTCACTCAGCTCCTGCTAATCAGAAGTTACACATCAGTTGCATATCTGTCTAGAATAAAGCAGGCATGCAGAATAATATGCAGTTTACACAGCTACATGTAGCGTTGGAAATGCACGTGTATGCTCAGCACACACAGGCTAATTAAAATCTGATGAAAATGTACAATTGAAGACTGCACAGTGTAAATGAATGTCTGCGTGTGTGTTATAGGATGTTGATGCTGAACAAAAACACAGCGAGGCTCTCAGGCACTGACACCTCTAACAACTGGATGCTTGTGGGCAGATCAATTGTAGTGTCAATCCAAATGCAGTTATATCGCTTGTTTTCATGGTTGTTTCAGTTTAGGTTCAATGATAGAGATCAGTGGAAGAATAATAATACATTGTGATTTACACTGAATATTACTGAGCATTTCAGGTTTACCATTCACTAATTTGCCACCTCTTCCACCTCACAGTTCGTAGTAGGGCTGCACCTAACAATTATTTTGTTGTTGATTAATCTATCGACTATTTTTTCAATTAATTGATTAATCTATAGATTATTTAAGGTCTTTTTTTTTTCAATTTTTACTAAAAGTAACTATTTTAATTAATCAATTATTTATTTCAATATTTTATTTAATCATCTTCTCTTTAAACAAATATGACAAAACATACACTGCAGGGCAGTTCCGCTAAGATGCACACACACACAAATAGACACGTGTGCGCATACACAGGGGAGCACACTCCCACAAGCAGACAGAGAGCGTACATTGAAAAATTTGAAGGTTTCCGTCTAACACCTGCATGGCGGTGGTGCTGCTCTTATGATTTCTAATTTGCAGAGCTTGCAGAGCACCATGTTGTTTGGTCTCTGCTTAAAATACTCCCAAATTTTAGATGATGTAACATATTATACTTATTCCAAGGGAAAGATTTAAGGATTTACTATGAGACGCACATGTTTGCATTACAGTAAGCAGCATGGTGTCCATCAACACCACCCTCAAACATTTTTATATATTTAGCTGATTAAAGACTCGACTCGAATAAAGACTTTGACTAACCCTAACGCCGATGACATGTGGTGTCCTCACTTTGACTTTGACTCACTCAAATCGGGAGAGACTAACAGAGTAAAACATTAAAGAGTCATTTTAACTAGATATTGATTTAGTTTGTGCAATAGAAAAGATTGTGAGTAATTAGACCCCTTCTTAACATCATTATTTATAGGGGAAGTACTTCATAAGCTGCAGGGTAAAATTCCCTGATGGAGTCCAGACACTGGTGGCAGTGAAGAGGTGAAGAGCAATGCTAAGGAACTGGATATATGTGATGTGAAATAGGACTTCTAATGAGGCCAGTCGAAAGGTCAGGCCTAATGAAAGGGTGAATGGCATGGTGGAGGGTTACATCAATCTCACACTTAAATAACTGATGACAGCAGCAGAGAAAGAAACTGAATATCTGACAGTGACATGATTATTCTGAAAGAATCTGAAAGATTTAAATTTATTGTATGAAAAATGTGCAGTAACTAATCATCTTTTCATATTTATTATTGGGCTTGTGCTATATCATATCATCATACTGTTTATGGATGATTATTCTAAATCATCTTTTTGCCATATTGCGATATTGAAAAATTACTGGGTGATGACATGTTTACGTGTGTAGCTTCACATGGGCATCTCCTAAAAGCCTTTAAAAGAACAAACGTGGTGGAAGGCAGAATCACAGGTCTGAGGAAGAGTTAAATGTTCCTCAGACAGAAAAAAATAGCTTCATCTGTCATTTCAAAACTGTACAGCAACAAATCAGATGCAAATCAATTTGTGCTGGAAACCAGTACCAACAAATGCTTTAAATGCAACAAATTAGTTTCACCACCTCAAACACAAACACCATCAAGAGGGGAATGAGATTATGGAAAATGTCAGACTAATTCAGCTGGTTTTGTCACTGTATTTACCAGTGCTTTTCTGTACAACAAAAGAAGCAAATACTGGATTAAACTAATGGAAGCAGGGCCATTTGCTGACATAAAGATATAAAGCCAATACAAACTGCTGATGAAGAGGGTTTTAGGAGAATGATTAAAAGATGGATTTTATTTATATTATATATTTTAGCTGCTGGTATATTTTAGAATTTGAACCCAACTCTCAAGACTATGCTGAGACTTTAAGCCAATAGATGTTGATGAACTGTACTATTTGTAAATCACCAGTTATATAATCACTGATAGTATGGTAAAATGGTTATATGGTAGTTTTTATTTATACCTACGTTTGATATTGTGCGTTACTAATACTGTTACTCATAGTGCATACCGTGGACAAAAAATAAAGACACTGTCTCTGCAACTGGAGACTACAAGTAAATGTTGCCTGGTATTACTGTTTGCAAGAAGAAGTTTCTGTTCTTCGTATAGATTATTGCTGGAAAATATTGTTGAACATTTGATATGATCCAGATCAGTTGCTTTATGGGATTTAATCTTAGTTCAAGAGTAGTGTTTCAATTTAAGATCATTTAATGATTTCATGTTCACATTTTATGCTTTCCCTCAAAGCCCTTCCACTCAAAATGTCCCTGATTGCGCTCCAATTTGCTCTGCTCCTGTTTTAAACTGTACTTGTGTTCTCAGATTAACTGTTCACTAGCACATAGCACTGTCCAGAATTGGTTAATAACTAAGTACATTTACTACTGAGAATGGAACATAATATGTTGAAATACCAACATGTAGACAGAAGACTTAATTTACATTTGTAATCCTTTACACGCTGCACAGCTCTGAAAAGGTCAAAACAGCAGCCATGAGCTTTTCCTCTGTGTTTACAGAATGTAGAGTGTAACAGCACCACGCTACAAAGCTTCATGCTGAACTTGAAGTGATATACACAAGACTCATTTTTCCATCTGTGCGACTCCAAGCCCTCCCAACCTTTCAGATGCGGATGACAAATTGACATAAAAAGATAACCGTATCCAGGGTTACAACATTTGATCATTTAAACTTGGTTTTGTTTAATGACGTACAAACCCGGTCCCAGGTCTTCATTTGAGACTTACTCAGTAGTGACATACTAAATGGTGACTTTGTCTTCACATCAAAATTTGATTTAAATTGAATATGTTAGTTTAAAACACCTACACAGAAAGCTCAACTCTTATGGTCTTCAAAATTTGGATTTGCCTCAGTATGGCTAGCTGGGTATAAAATTGGTGTCTCTGATGTTGCCAGAACTATATCATTAAGCCATGATGTCAATTTCCTGCACAAATGATCATGAACTATAATCCTAAACCAATCAGTTTACTTTGCCTTGTTAGAAGGGAAAAAGAACAGGGCTATAAAGCGCTTTCCTCAAAATATGCCATAGCAAACTGACTGTTTGCTAAAGATTTTTGGATTGAATACGGATTTCTCACTAAAGATCTTAGGATTAATATGGATTTCTGCATATCTAATATCTACGTATTGCAGTCTCTGTTCTTCATTTTGCTGGTGAATATTTCAGTGCTTATCTATAATGACAGTACCACAGCATCCATCAAGTTTGCTTCTTACTTAAGCTCTGGAACATATTTTGTAGTTTCCTAAATAATAAAAACGATCTGATGAGGAGCATATGAAGACACAGTTAGTCATTAAAAAACAAAACAAAAAAATGGTCTGATTGTTTGAGAACGCTGTTGGCTGCAGCACTTAAAGAAAAAAATGTTGGTTTGAGGCCACTGGCGACTTGGCAAAAACAGGTTGTGCATTTATCCATTCCTTCCTTTTTTTCTCTCATTGCTGGTTTTAGTCCAGCTCTAGGAACACATTCTGAGTGTTCAAAAACCTTCTCCCTTTTTGAAAGTGACCAAAAGCCTCTTTGCATGAGACGCACACAAGACAAATACTTAACTGTACTCAACAGAGGGGTCACAGTCTTTTTGACACAACTCCTCCAAGTGTCAGAACAGACATTTCCAGTTTGTCAGCAAGAGAGCTGCTTCTCCCAGAATCCTCTTTCTGACTCCCAGCTCTCACTTCAACACTCACTTTTTCATTCAGACTTCTTTCTCTTTTCTGTCTGTCTTTTATTATTAATATACCCACTTCTTTCATTCCTTTATTTTTGTTTTTCACTTTCTTTGTTTGATTCTGCATAATTGTTCCAGATACCAAGTATCCCTGGCTGTGGAAGTCGGAACCGAGCGGTGACAGATTTGTGCTGCGCACTCTGAAACAGTAGGGGTGCTGTGTTATGGGTTGGCATAAACCTCTAGGTGCAAAAGAAGATTTTTACAGGATGTAAATTAACTAGTTAGCTAGCTAGCTTGAACATATCCTTGAATCACTTTTAATAAAATACAGTATTATGGATTTAAAATTACTGAATTAGTTCGTTATTGACACAAGCTAGGAGGATACCTAGTGAGCTCACAAGCCTCATCAGCAAATGTACAATAAATGTAAATTATTTAATGGTGTAAGCTAAAGGGGCTATGTAGCAGGCTGGGTAGGGACAGTTGCTAACTAATTAACAGTTTTTAAACTTTTCACAGTTATCATGTGTATCACAACTTATACTATTTCAACAGATGAAGTGAATTGTGGATA
>OMLM01010331.1:51155-62327 GCA_900302695.1 Helostoma temminkii | reverse complement strand
ATATATATATATATATATATATATATATATATATATATTTATATGTATATATATATATATATATTATGTATATATATATATATATATACATCTTATGGTAAGTCTCTGATATCTGACCCACCTCCGGTCTGACCCCACCCCGTTCTGTTTTCTGCAGCCAGGGCCTTCTCCATACCACAGCCTACTATTACTGTACTGACCGAGTTGACCATTATAATCCAATTGTCTGCCTCTGACCTACATCTCCAGCTGTGAACCCAACCCAGAGTTATATACTGTAAATATGTATGCATGTGTGTTTGTCTATCACACAGTTACAATATGTTTATGTGTTATTCTTACACTGACATCCAGGAATAGCTCTTGTGACCCTGCTGCGTTCACGCATGGAAGCTGCCATGACGAGTTAACATGATACTACATCTTTTCAGTATGTTCTACTTGGGCATCTCAGATGAGAGGTGTTACAGATGGTCACTATTTCCGGATGGAGTCATCCAATTTTCCCCATCTTTGCCTGCTCTTTTCTTTTCTTTTCTCGTTTGATCTGGCGCCCTTGTTTCCAGCTGACGTTCAACCCTGTGCTAAATACTCATCATTATTCTCCCATCCTCTCTCTCTTTTTTTCGCTCTCTGTCCTCTGTCTGTGCGAGTCATCCCAACAGAAGGACGCAAAGGTTCAAAGTGACGGAGCGCAGTGGAGGTCAGAATGTATTGTGTCAACGATGACAAATTGTCACGTTTGATGACAAAAATAAAGTCAAATAAAAGCACTTGTGAGGCACAAAGAGAGAGAAGACAAAAAAAGCAGAAAGAATAAAAGAATTAAAAGAGACAGAAAGACAGAGTGAAAGTTAAAGAGGGAGAGAGAGTGAGTGACAGTCAAAAAAAATGAAACAGAGAGGGTGGCAGACAGAACAGGCAGATATGCATTAACAGCATGCATGCAGAGACTTGTTTTCTGCCCGGACAGAGGCTGGCAGCGTTATTTAGTCCATTCTGCTAGGAGAATGAAAGCATCTGTATCAGCCCACAGGCATCTGGTTGACACTGCAAAAAGCTGTGTGACCACTAGGGATCTGTCTTTACAGTGTTGGCCTCTTTTTCCTGTTGTTTTCAATGGTAAAAACATGTTTTTGCGCATTCCCAGCAGTAAGGGAGAGAACATATTTTTAGTGTTCAGTATGGCAGGTGCTGAAAGTTGAGAACATTTCAGCTTACCCAAAACCACACTGCTTTAAACCAATGTTTACAGTGGTATACACCAACACAGTCATCTGCTGCATAGCAAAAAGGGTAACAATATTCTGAATCCCAAGCCCCTAAGACTTTGAGCCTTGTAAAATATTCTCCTTATTGTACTGTATTAATGAATAGATGACTATATATTTGTTTTATTTATAAACCTCAAATTGCAAACAGTCTGGCTGGTTGCTTGTTTTTTTTTTTCTTCAACTAGCCACTTCAGCAGAAGCAAAAAACACTGCTTGACAAGTTAATGGATGGTGATAATAACAGGTTTGTATAGGGCATTCAAATGATCTCCACTAGCCTACATACAGTAGCGAGCCATATAAATACATGTCTCAGTTTTGCTTTGTCTGCATATTTTCACACCCATTTGGACACACATGGCATGATTCTGTTTATACATGTTTAGTGCTGAACAATGTTGGGATTTGACCAAAATGTATATTATTTGCTTAAATTGTTGGTATTTATTCCTAATTATTCTGGTTTATACTGATTATTAGTATTAGTTTTGCATGTGATTGTTTTGATCAAAGTTATGTTGCATAGTTTTGAATTAGTTGAGATTAAAACATCTTTAAACAGATCAAACTAAACGTGGACAGTGTCACCATTGGACAGAAACTAAGAACTGGATTGTACTCGGCCTTTCACCCAGATTGAAAACAGACACTGCAGAGTGGTTCCATATGATAGCACTATCATTACTTATTCCTTCTGCTGCTTTACTTTATGGACATTGACCTTTGACATTTTTCTTTCAGTAAGCCTGCAAATACTGTATTTCTGGGGATACTTCTATAGACACATTTTGCAGATTTATGTCCAGCAATTGGATACATCTTCTATTTCTGCATGCTGCATGTTCCTGCTTTGAACTCTAAATTAACTGCCGCATCTGTCAGAACAAGAATCGTTGTTGTGTTCATTGGTATTACCACGATGTTTCCTTGGTCTATGACCTAATATCCTGTCTGATTGATTCCTATTGGAAGCTGGGTTCATCTCTGACATTACCATTTGTTCCTTGAGGTATCTGTTATCTGATCAGCCTAATTTGCACATTTCTTTTAGAAAGACGCGTAATTCATTACAGTTCTTTGCAGTCTAATTACTATATTCTCTTCTGTTGTGAAGCATTTCTTTCCTAGCCCGGATTTTGGCTCTATGAGTAAGGAAATCTGTGCATGCAGAGAGTGCTAAAACCTGAGTGTGGTGATGAAGGCCATTGGAAAAGGGATAAGTGATTCAGCATGCGGATCAATAGAAAAAGATCCGTGCCTCCCAGCCGGCTCAATTAGACCCCCTGGGGGGTGAAAGAAACATTAGGAGACGGAAAGATGGACAGGGAGTGTGTGTGAGAGAGACAGAGAGAGCGGGAGAGGAAGGGAGAGAGAGTATGCTTTCACTTAAAACCTGAATATGCCAGCACAGAGAGAGAGATAAAGGGAAAATGTAGATCTTTTGTCTTGGTGTCTGGCATTTCTTTCTCAACTGCCATGCCAATAAACCACATTGTGGTCCAGTGAGTTATAATAAATTGAACTGAACTGAAAAAGAATTTAGAAATAGAGACTAAGTGCAGTGGGATGTTTTTTTTCTTTTCATGATTTCATCTTGAATTAAATTTCCAGAGCTATTTCAAGACATACAACGCAAATCAGATGTTTGACTCACTGGCTGAGTCAAAACAATGACACAGTGCCCTTGACTTAAAGATGAACTTAAATGCTGGCTTCCACTCAGGTTCATTGCAGCCTAGTTTTAATGCTCAAATTACTCCATTTCCACCATAAGATGATTCACTTTGCTCAGCGGTTCATCCTCTAACTATTTGATGTGTGATTGATTAAAATAGAAGCTGGTGCGCTGCCGGTTAGGAAGCCTCATCACAGCCCTGCATTGATGTTAACATCTCATGCTACTGGTGTGGATTTCAGCATTGACCTTTGCTGAGACGTGTAAGTCAACCCAGCAGCACCCCATTGTCCTTGTTTGACCGTCACACTAATGCCCCGAAGACAATTCAGTTTAGCCCTGACAAGCAAGCACATGCCGCAACCCACCGCCCAACCTGCCAGCGCTCACTCTGAGATGTTTTCCTTACTTGAATAATGTATCAGTTTCTACAGAAATGGCAATGTTTGCATTTCTCTCTTCCTCTCTCTCTGTATGGTTCTCCCTTTTCAGTCTGAAAATAGAGTGCAGAAGAAGGCTGTTGCTATGGTGATACATCCACTGGCGTTGCCCGGGACATTTTTAGCCACGCGATGCGCGGGGGGATTTAGCTCGCCTGTAACTTTCTGTAATTTCCATTCTAATTATATCACTCCTGCCTGCACTGTGTGCCACCGCATGGGGTAAAACAGCAGAGCACAGCTGAGTGAGGATCCTAGTCACTGCACTCTCCTCTGCCCTCACACCACATTATGCCATGCTATAGTATAATGTCATCATTTAAAGACAGAGGAAAGACGGGGACAGAGAGAGTGCATTTGTGTGTGCATGCTCATTGCACTGGTATGTGAAACTGACAGAGAAAGAACAACCAGAGCAGTAATGCTCAACAGAGTAATGCTGCTGTTGTACTTGACAGAAATGTTGTTTTAGCAATGTGATATAGACTCTCTTCCTTCTCTGTGAACCAATCAAATGAGAGACAGGCTGAGATTAGTTTGGAGCTCTCTTGATGCACTCTGGACTTAGCATTGAAGACCAGCAGGGGGTTTCAGCTATCACTAATCACCAGGCTTATGTCCACATAATATTATACCTTTCTAACAGGCAATGCTGAGCACGCTATTATGGGTAAATTACAATGCAAATACCTGCAGCCAAGTGAAAACTCTGATTTGAATGTAGAGCATTAATGTATCTGCCAATTTTAAGAAGGAAAGAGGAAGACTTCTTAGCTGTTCCTATTCTTTTCACGTTCGTTATCCAAACAACATGGTGCTGTTAGTTGTTGCTACAGCCCGCAAATCAGTTCCACCCACAACCTAATGAAACATATGAAAAGATTAGGCCCAAGCGTGAGTTTTCATTTTAAGTGAACACAGGAGCAAGTCACAAAAAACCCTTCTGCGGCCATACCCGGAAACAGGACCTAAGACTGACGAGGCAGCACGGAGCGTGTTAATATATAGTAGCTTTGCACAGGAGGCTGGCTATGTGGAGGCATATGTAGTGAATGGCATAGCTGCAGAAACAGGCCAGGAGGAAAGGCCCCAAACATTATCCATTAGGGCAGTTGTATCCAAAGTGTTTTGTCACTTGTTGAAACAGCCAACATGATCTCTGTTCTTAGGTGTGAAAATTTTGAATTAGTTTTACTTCTGGCTCCAGCTCTTTTGCCATTCTACTTCAAGCCCCTTCTGATAACCACTGAATGCACCATAGATGTCTTTGAGGAGCAAGACTGTCTGAAGGTGTGTACCATTACATTGTTCGAAACAGCTATAATACACTCTTGTTTTTATATGTGGTAAAGAGAAAATTTTTAATGACCTAGTTCTTTTCATGCATATAGTGCCTTGACCTTAACCTTGCTAAGACCAGCAGATGAACCAGTATCACTACATATATTTAGCTAAATATTTCAACCTATCTAACTTCTCCCCTCCAATAAGGGCCCTAATAATCTACTTAGATTTTTAATAAAACCCTGAGTAGATGAAAAAATACTTTCAAATTTACCTCAAGTAAAGTTTACAGATTTAGAAATGAACAAGTCCCTTTGTATCTAATTAAAACCACTGTATTTTCAAACCACTTACTGTAGGTATTTGAATGGCAATGTCAACCAACTGTGTAAAAGAGATGAAGTGATTGGAAATAAAAAGAGGCTCCTACTCTCATGAAAACACTTAAAGGATAGAACAACCATTTACTATTTGAGAAAATATGCAGGTTAGTAGAGCAAGTGGGAAATATAGTAGCACAGCCTCAGGCATTTCCAGCCATGAACAGCATTTGTTTTATTGACTTGTGTCACTTTTGCCTTTTATATCTGTCCAGGTGTGGTCAACCCTCACTCACCACTACAATGATGAAAACTCGGTGGGGCTGTGCCAGGAGGTATTTACCAAAGTGCAAGATTATTCAAAAAAGTGTTGCCTTTAAATAATTCATGTACATCAAAGGCCTTCCTCATTGAACCTCATGAATAAACCAAAGGCTTGGTCAGGCTCTGTGTTCCACGGTGCAAGTTCACAAATACTTAAAGTTATTAAAATAAAAGAGAAATAGACATGGAGATCACAGTAAATAGGACATCTCAGATCTCAACAGTTCTTATTGAAGTAGACAGATCAAATGGTTTAAGCTGTTTGCGAGACCACAAAAGTTGAATGAAGCATGTTTAGATGTTTAAATGTAGAAAATCTGTTTTGTTGCAAAAATAGAAATGTGATGTCAAAGTCTAAATAGACAGAGCGTCTGCATCGCTGAGTCATCATCGTTCTAAACTGAACCATATATAAGGCACTGAAGGGCTTGACTGATGTTGCCGTTCCCTTGTTGACCACGACATCATGTATTTTCTAGTGTCATTTTACGCTCCATTACAGCAGCTGATGTTCATTAAAGATGACTGCCCTTTAGCAGATGTGGCACTGCAAACTAATTACAACTTTTAGAAGCTAACCCTCATTCACTGTCATGGTTCTGTTAAAATGAAAAAACAGAAAGCGGCTCTCATATCGGCTAGGGTTATGTTGCATGGGTTGATACATTGTTTCGAAGTTTAACAAGACTTAGTCCATCTGCACTCTAGTATGAAATTGATTTCAACCCGTGTCAGGTACAGAAACCCTCATTTAAACAACCATCTTCAGTATTTTATTCTTCTTTTCATGTTTTACATGTATCAAAACTCTTTTTGCAGGAAAGCTTTCCAGCTCCAACAGCCCGTAATCACATTTTATCATTGCAGAATCTCAGTGTATCATGGATAATACTTATTTACCCACTTGGGATGCGAAAATTGTTATTGGAAGCAGAATTGCTGATGTTGTTCATTCTGTAAATTGTGTTTTTGTATTAATTTGTGAGCTGTTTGTGTAGGTAAAATAGTGAGGTGACAGCTATATGCTAACACCAGAATGGTCACCACAACATTGCAAACATGCTATGGTTACCATTTTTATCTTTTTAGTTTACTGTATCGGCATGCTATTATTTGCTGATTAGCATTAAAGAAAACCTACAGATCAAGGTGACAGTTATGTCACTAGTTTTACAGGTATTTGGTCATAAAGCCTTGTATATGAAGGCATTAGATCACCAAACCTATTAGAATACCTCCTCCGGAGACCATGAATGTCATTACAATCCACCAATAAATGTTGAGATATCTCAGTTTGGATCAAAAGGATGGACGAACAGGTTAACAAAAGAACCACCGAAACTGATCAATCAATGTTATGGGTCAACAGAGCCTCGTAAATCAAATGTGCCAACACCTCAGACACTTTGCAGAGATGTTCTTTTCAGATGCACAGAGGCCGTATGACTTCTGGCACAGATGATATGCTGTATCCACACTCTACATGCTGTTTCTTACAAAGAAGCAATAACTTTCCTCTGCAGGTCAGCATTGCACAAATCCTCCTCCCTCTGCCTCTTTTGCTCTCTGTTGTTAGCCCTGTACACTATTGCTGCCGTGCATCTGACCCACTTTTTCCAGGCAATACAAAAGATAGTTAACATGTGTCAGCTTGTGCAAACAAGTTCTGTGCACCTTCAAATATTCCTCTATTCATTACCTTTCTGTGTCCTGGTCTTTGCTTTTGGTAAAGTCCAATTCCGAATTGGCCAGTGACAAATATACAATAGTAATTGACTTAGTTGGCCTACTTCTGCTTCGTTACCAGTTAGTGTAGGTATTTGCATTTTATTTCAAGTATTTTACTTTTTCTTTGGGCAAAAGGTTAATGGCAATGTTATCTTTGGATGTTGTCATCTTGTGGCTTTGGCAAAGAGCTTTGTGTCTTTCTCAGTGAAGTAACATTAACAGTGCAACAGGACTAGTGTTACTGTTTCCAATACTTCATTACTTAGACATTTTGTTATTCTGATTGTAATCTTACAAATTGTTAATGCTTTACATAGGGTGGCTATCCACCTGTGTTCAGTCAAGCTAAGATCAGGACTGTTAAGCTGTGTGCAGTCACTAAGGCAAAGAAAAGCTAAATTAAGATCTAGTTGGTTAGTTACTCAGCCTTGTGGGGCTGCATGTTTTAAAGCTGGTTTCCATTTTTCTATAGGTATAAAATACAACAAGGTGTGGCTGATTTGGAGTTGTTTAAATGCACCGGAGTATTTAATAGTATCTCAGATTACTTATGCTGATGAGTATTGAGTAAAGTCATGTAATAGCTTTTTATGAGTAATGCATAATAAGTAATTTAACCTCACTTCGCCTCTTGGGGTGTTAAATATTGCACACACAAATGCACCTTTTAAGAGGCTGCACTCGCTAGCAAATACAAAACACTGTCATATTTAGATTTAGCACAAGAGTTAAATCAATAGGATTGTGGACCCTCTACTCCCCCTCTCTCAGTCTTTATGTCGTTCTGTCACACACACTCTCCATCTTCCTCAATCCCTGCTTACACTTCTGATTGGAAGGAGAGCAAGCATCCAGGCTCAGTTCCATGGGAGAACCTCTCCAGAGCAGATAATGGTTCATTCCACTGATTTTGGCTTCTTTTATTTGTTCACATCAACATCAAAGCCTGTCCGTTTTCTCCGCTGGGGAGAAGGGCTTTAAGTCTTTCACTGATCTGCTTCTTTCACTCATAGTGCTGCCCTGGTGATGCCCATCCCTCAACGCATGTGCAGCGAAAACATACATACAAGACAAAAGCAGTCACTGCAAATCCTAATACACACTTACTTGCACATAGGGAACAAGGAGCCACATAGACCCATTATTTTTGAAACCAAACATACAAAACCTATACAGACATGACAAATATTATATCCTTTGACCTTATTAAAACATTGCTCAAGTTTTCTAAAAAAAAAAAATTGCTAGAAAAGAGCTGAATTCATGCTTATTCCACAGAGATCTTCTAACCACCACAGTGAACATGGACAAGGCAAGAAAAGAGAGTTGCTGCGTCTGGTCCTAGGCCTTGAATCTGTACGAGCACAATGCAATCAGAGTTGTCAAGGTATTCTGGAGAGAAATATACTCTGTATATAGCTCTATACCCTTGTCAATGAGAAGAGCTGAAGTTTGCAGGCAGAAGAAGGCACCCATAAAACCTGAGAGAACTGGAGCAGTTTGCTCAGAAATTGAGAGAGATCTCATTAAGAGCAAGGTTCAGGGTCACAATATTTTTTCCTGTTGTATTATTTATAGTAATACTGTATGTTACATAAAAAGTACTGTGTCTGTTCTATTAATTATGAATCCGAGATCAGTGGATGTCCATTAGTATTTCAGAGAAAATTAGTTTTTCTTTGTAGATAGAAGAGTACCAACATTTTTAGCCTGATTTGTATATGATATCAAAGACAGTATGAATATAAATCGTAACTGTATCAATTACGTATATTACAGGGCTTGACAAACTGGGTTGAACAATGTTTTAGCTGTTTTTCAGTAATAAGCACCGAATTTTACTCTCTGAATGAGACATTTTTATTTGATGTCCTTTGTGGTGGACACCAGCATATTGAGTTTTATTCATTGATTAACTGACTCCAGCTGTAATAGGTTGATACAGCAGGTTGGACTCCCTTACTGAAGTGATTTTGAACAAAATCTATAGGACTCTATAGGACTATAAGACAATGACTGTAATTTCATTGCATTAATTGTGTGCATTGGTGAAAGTAAACAAAGAAACAAGACAAATGTTCACTTTTTTTTTTTTTACTTTAAATAGACTTTATTTTATTTTATTTTTTAAAATTAAAAAAAAATTACTTAAGAAGCAAACTTAACTTTTTTTCCAGGACCCAGGAGGATAGGTGAGGTTTGGAACATAGATCAACTGTTAAATGAAGAGCTTTGCTTTATGGCTCAGATCCCTCTGAACCAAAATGACTTGGTACAATGCTTGCATTACTGCTGATGCTGCACTAATCCACCTGTTAATCTCAAACAGGAACGAGACAAGATACTTAAATGCCTTCACATGGTCCAGCAAGTCACTCCCAACCCAAAGGGAGCAATCCACCATTTTCTGGCTGAGATCCATGGCCTCAGATTTAGAGGTGCTGGCTGCCATCCCAAACTGGAGACTCATCTCCCTCTGACTCCTGTCCATGAAAAACACAAACAAGTGACAATGGACATCCCTGGTGGAAACATGTTTGACTTTTTGCCAAGAATACAGACACAACTTTGGTTGTACACCGTACATCCACATTATCCCATGATGAACATGCCTTCTCCAAATCCACAAAACACGTAAACCTTGACAAAAAAAAAAAGAAGTCAAAAGTACAAGTATGTGTACATAAACAATAAAAAAGTCCCAAAGTTTTATTTTGACAGGAATCATCCAATCAAGGGCTTTTTATTCTGTTGTGTGCATTGCAAATGTTGGGCATGTGTAAACAGTTCAACAGCTATGTTTCTGTATTTTGTTCATAACTGTATCAATGAAGCATTTTGAAACTGCTGCAGCCTCATTTGTGCCAATTGTACCATTGGTTTCTGCTCCATAGCTACGGTGATTGAGGCTCATTGGTTTTGTAACACGTACAACACAACTTATGCCATCACAGCGACCTATAGGATCGTGATATTTTTTGGCTTAGTCTTGTGTATCTGTGTTGAATAACTTGCTGTCCATGTGGTACCCCTTCATATAGTGCTGTCCAAGAGCTTGAACTACAACTCAGTGCAATCTCTGTCTACTGTATGTGCACACACGCACACACGCACACACGCACTTGCATACTCATATGGATGCTGAAGGCACAATGGCACAAGATCAATTACTGATCAGATGATGGGAACTCCTTCTCTTGGCTTTCTTTAGAAGTCGGCCTCTTCAGCTCTCTCTTAATTGGCCCCTAATCTCTTCTTTTCTGTATTCTCATTCTTCCTCTCTCACACTGGCTTCATTCTGTCTGTCTGGATATCTGTCCTCTCTTCTTTTTTCTTTCTCTCTTGACCTGTTTCTTCGGCTTTCGTCTGACCACCCCCATTTCTTCCACTGCATCTCTTGACACAGCTCCTAATTACAAAACACACAGGGGCCATTAGTGTGGACCTCGAGCCGACGCCTGTGCCTTTATCCATTCATCCCATCCCCTCTGTTGCTATCTAACCATCACTGGCCTCCTTCTGTCTCTGTTCTCAGTCAAAAGTCGCTTTGTGTGGAACCCGTTAGGCGAACAAAAGCAGCAGGCTGCAGCAGTGCTCACAAAGGTCACAGTGATGTACGTCCCTCGGCACTGCCGCCAGGGTCAGGCCTGTCTCAATGGAGACGCACTTAACGCTCACACAGCCAAAAGCATTATGGCATTTTGAAGGAAATGCATGTTGTCTTGCACCGCTTAAAGGGAAATACCACTCAATGTAAAAGTTAAGATCTTTTCTTATTGTCATTAGTTGGTTATCAAAATCATGAACAACCTGCTTGCAGAGTTTGAAACCACACTGCAAAAAATTGTTTCTTTAAAGTTTTTTTTATTATTATTATTACTCTCAGCAAATATTAAGTTATTCAATAAAGTAGACTTCATGGGGCTCTTTACATTTTTACTTTTCACATAGTATCAGTAAATAAAATAATTAAAAACTGAATATCACACCATAATCATTGGGCTTTTGAGGCCCTCAGGATTTGACACACTGGGACGCTTTCCAACTTTGGATGTTTGAGTTTTTATGAAGAATATAATCAATGGATAAATTATGTTCCACCATATTTTTTGAATGATTTAAACACT
>OMLM01010331.1:33859-50797 GCA_900302695.1 Helostoma temminkii | reverse complement strand
AAGATATAAATATTTTGGAAAAATATCTTTCTAAATCAAAATTTCAATGAGCATGTATTAATATGCTCGGTATTAGTGTATTTGCTGCCATTTACATTAATTGTCAACATAGTTTCTTTTCAAACACTAAAAATATATTTGTTTTTGCAGTTTATGTCATAAAAGCACTTATTCAACAAAAAAATGTACTTATATATAACATTTATACAATCTAAAAATCAAATTATTTTATTTATTTTATTTATATTATTATTGTAAGAATGCACTCAAACATGCCAATTGTGTAAATTCCAGACTTACAATGGCACAAGGTTTCTCAGTGCCATGTGCTGTCTCAAACAGCTTGTGTTTCTATGAAATTGTACAGCGTGTAGGAAGACGAGCTGTTTAAAGCACCCGCATTCATTGTCCTTTCTCTTGTGAATGGCTCTCTGTGCTCTGTGAGTGATATTTGTGTTAGTCTGCACGGCTTGTATCAGGACTCTGGAGGACCAAGAAAATTGAATCCCATTAGTGTTCTGTTCAGACTGTGTCTGTGGATGTATGTACAGTATACAGTGCTGTCTGAGCAGAAAGATTTGGTCCTCTGTGATGTGTCTCATACACCGCCAGCCCATGAATGTGGAGCATGTCAGACTAGCCAGCTATGCTGAAACAGTGTCTTTACTGTACATGTGTGGAGCTATGTGGCACTGATACTACAGCCTTGACCCTGCATGTGGTGTATCAGACTTTCATCCACCAGGCTCCTGTTGCCATCCATTTGTGCAGAATGCTGCAGCTCCTGGTCATTACACCAATCACATGTTAGATTTATGCTGCCGCCTGATGTTTCATGGCTGTATTAAAGGAGATGAAAGTGGATCTCAACGGCTGGAAAGAGAGAGGGGGGAGTGATAGAGGAAAGAACAAGAAAATAATAGAGGGTTAGACCACTCATATCCTTAGCATGATGCCTTGTCATTAATCAAAGCTTTTTGTCTGCCAGCAATGAAAATACTTATTTTCTGCTGCTAAGTAGTTATTGCAGATAAAAAGATGGAAACATAAGTAAATACATTTCAATTGGTATGGGTGACATCAGGAGCAGCTAGAGGCTAAACCAGGATTGCCACATAGACTACCCCCTCCCCAGCCCCACTACACTTTTCCCGAATCCAAACAGCAGATGGAAGGCATCACTAGTGCTGCAGCTCGGAGAATGACAGTCACACATGCATGTACACACACATTTACTCCTAAACATTTATTAAAAAAACACTGTTTACCATGTTGTCACCATTTGTCATTATTTATACCTGTACAGTAGATGAAGACATAAAAGTGGTGACTCAAAAATGTAGAGCACTCTCACACGATCCTCCTTGATTCACGCACACGCAAACACACGTGTAACTGTTGCAAGACAGCCATGTCTCTGCAATACCATAAGCTCGTTGGTTTTGTGTATTGTTTGTCTCTGGGCACTCCGAGCCCTTTTTACACACACACACACACACAAACCCAGGCGCTCCAAATTGTGGGATTAAGTGGGTCATCCTCTCCTACAGTCTCTTGAAAGAGAAAAGAGCTTTTTTATGTGTTTCTAGCCGAGAGGCAATCGCACCCTTCCATGGTTTTGGCTGCACCTTTTAAGAGTATTTATGGAAATGACAGTACAGAGTTTGTGTGTGTTCTGTGTGTATCCATGTGTGTATATGTACAGGGAGAAAAAGCGATTGTGGTGAATATCAGCTGGTGCTTGAGTGACGTGTGCGTCCTAGTGTGTGGTTTGTCATGATGGTTGCTTTATCATTTACTTATTTTCAGATGACGAGATGCTTCTGTATCAGTGGACTGACTCTGATGCACATTTGGAAAGAGTGCACAGACGCAAAACTGTCATTGCAAATGAAAGCCAACTTTAACTGAGGGATAGACACTGAGAGGGAAGCAGAGAGAGGGTAGGCGAGAGAGTTTAAGTGTCCATCTCTTTCTCTGTCTGTTCGTCTTTTTGGACAGCTCTGTGCTAGTCCAGTCACATCAGACTCTCTCCTTGAGTTTTTGGATTGATTTGCCTCCAACAGCCACAGCTGCACAGGAAACGTTTCCTTCAAATTAAATGAGGGTGCATAAGTCCTTAGACAGGTTCTTGGCTGGTGATGCTTGATGATGACGTTAAATTTTTCATGTTTGGTCAGTGCCTGAGATCGTCTGGGATAGTAGATGATCAGACAATTTACAGAAAACACTCCTGATGTGAGTACAATTTAAGATTTATTTATTTATGTCAGGTTTATTTCAACGTGAATTTTTTACCCAAAATTTGCAACTGTGTCTCATTTAACTGCTCATTTATTTTATTATAATTTTGGGAACTACAAAATCTTAAGCATGTCAGTGTTAATAAATGCAGCAAAAAAAGAAGACAAAAAAAACATTTCCTGCAGTTACTATTCTGTGACTACAGAATTAATGTAATCTGTGAACCCATTTGTTATTCCAACCCACAAATCTAACTCTCTGCAGTAAAAGCCTCTTCCTCAGTCAGCTGTGGAGACCAGTAGCCACAGGAATACCATCAGTTTGTCTCTGAGATGATCCTGTGGCCTTTCTGTCCTTCGCATCTCCTCACCACATTTTCAAAACAGTTATATGTCATGGTGACCCATGGAATCCTTTAAATGCTGTACAATACAACTGTTTGTCCAAATGTAATAAAATGGTTTTCAAAGATTGATTTAATTGTGAGCTGTTTGTGCAGAGCCATTTTATTTGTGTTTTACTTTTAAATTTTTTTTTATCTGAATAATGCCTTAACTTTCATGAGTTGCACTGTGGGGAAACAGTGTTCTTCAACTACTTACTCAGTGGATTACTGGAACATTTGCTTCTCTTAACATACTTACACGCTTGCTTATGGGTAGGCCATGCATCTTCTCCAGGAAAATGTTGATATAGTTACATTATCACCTCTTTGTCAACATCATTTTGAAAATATCAGTTCTAATCCATCACTTGTCACAGCAACGGGACAGATAAATATAATCTCAGCAGGTTTGTCAAAAATGGACAACAATACAGGTGGTAAGTGACAGAGATGTATGGGTCCTTCTCAGAAGACTGATGCACATTTTATGTGTTTATTCTCTTGTCTGCCCTATAGATGCAAAATGATTTCCCATTAGTCATGCTGTTTCTCACTCTTACACAGCATTGCTTCAGAGAACCTTTTTTTAATTACTGTATTTCTACATAACTTTGAACGAAAATATAATCAGATTTCCTGAATGAAATCCCTAAATATGCCTAAAAGGAAACCCAGTTAAAAAGACGAGACACAAATCACATCATGATCCTCCACCTTATTATGTTGGAACACAGTGTTTGGTAGTGTTGTTTTTAATCATAAAGTCTCTCATTCAAGCCAAAAAGTTATACTGCGATCTTAATCATATTTCTTTCAGTAGATGTCTGGTTAATCTGTTTGGCTTTGTGCAACTCAGCCTTGCACCCCAGTGTTCTCCTCATGGCGGCATGTCTTAGCCAAGCGTTACTCAGGGGTTCCTGCTAACCTCACAGACTTCTTCTTCTTTGCTTTGCAGCCTGTTGAGCAGCAACAACTCTCTTTTACGGTCTTCAGAAATGTTCTTTGTTCCAGTCATGACACACTACTACAAAACTGTATTTGAGATCAGACTTCAGGTTCAGATTTCTCTTCTTTAAATAATGCAGGCCCTTCCCGGGTCACACTTGATTATCATCCCTGACTGAAACATTTAAATCCAATTTCCCAATTTTGGAATCTCTTTATCTATATTTAGGACTTCATATATCAATTATAATTGCTGCATGTAAATAACTCTTTATTATTATTATGGGCTATTTCATGTTTTTTTGAAGTGAAATGGGGAAACATCGTTAAAAATGGTATTTATTGTGCTTGTTTGTTAAAGAAAACAACTGTAAAACACTTGTGCATAACTTCATTGTCTGCAAAGAACAAATGTAGGTGGTCATACTACACTTGGTTTCATCCTATCCTAGGAGAAATATTTAGACCATAGTAGCTTGTAAATCATCTGTATGTTTGGAAAAAAGACATTTTGTTTAGCCACAAGAATACAGTTGTGGGAGTTTACAGTTGTGTACTGTATGTGTATGTGTGTACACTGTAGCAACAAGGTTGACATGACGCTGTGAAGGAGTGTGAAGGGCACAGGACCTCTGGAGGAACAACACAACACGTGCACATGCACACACACACAGATACACCTCCTCTCCTTCCTTTTCTTCTCTGCGTTCGATGACTCATCCCACTCAGGGACAGCAAGTGAGGGAGAGGCAGAGTGAGGGAGAAGAAGGATGGTAGAGTGTGAGAAGTGACACAACAGTGGAGAGGATATAACTAGTTTATAGATTCACACAGAAGACAACCCATAAAAGGCATAAACCATTTTCCTATTGACCTTTTATATTAGTGCTATTCTAATCAGATTGTGCATATCATTATAAAAGTTGTCCATGGTCATTTATTTCCAGCAAACGTGCATTATTTCCAAAGGTCCCAAGTGGAGTCTCATAGATGATTCCCTTACCGTTCTCTTTTGTTTTAAAATCACTTTTTTCATCGTAGCAGCTCAGCTATAAACAACAGGGATTCTCCTAAGCAACGCAGCAACATGCTGAGCTTTGCTCCAGTCTGCCCCACCACTCTGCTGTGCTCATTTGATTGGAATCTTTCAGAGAGATCCCAAACTTCCCAGGCTTCCAAGTCTGTATCACCGTGCATCAAACACTGTAGACTCAGTGCTAAACTCTTTCCAATTCCCATTGTCTCTAATGTTTTTATCTTATGTTGTGAGGGTATTTGAAAGAAAGATGGACTCCTGAGGAGCCAAGGATGTTGTCACAAGAGGTGATTATACTGCATTGAATGAGGTACACTGTTGAGCTGGCTGCATTGCTGAGGATACAAGTGTATAGCTGAGGATATATCTGGGTTGCTGACTGCTGCAAAGCCTAGACATAGTTGAGTGGTCAGGTCCCATGTGTTTGTAGAGCTACACACAGCATATGCCCCTACTGCACCATTACTCTGTCCTCACTGAACACTAAGGTTGCTCTGTGGGTAGATACATCATCTCATAATAGAAAGGTTCAATATCTGACTAAGGTTATACTGATTGAGCACAGAATTGGCTTTGTATTAAAATTGGATCTTGGCTGCTCTGTGTTGTATCGCTTGTGTTATGATACAATGGTATGATGGTTTTAAATTATCTTCAGGTAATATCTAAAATGGCTCTCAATTTAAAACATGAACTGCTCACTCATTGTAAGAGCATTAACTAAATGGCTTCACGTTAACAAAAATCAATTTCCTCATCAGTGTTACAGCGTGTTCTTTCAGAACATGTAATTTTATGTTGAAAATGTCTCTATGGTGCTTTTTTTTTCTCCTTATGGTCATTTTTACTGTTCCCACCTTGCCCCAAAGAAATGGCAGTGAGATTCAAAGTGCCGCTAAATTACCTCAGATAATGCAGAGCAGGTCTGTGTGTGTGTGTGTGTGTGTGTGTGTGTGTGTGTGTGTGCGCACACACGTCATGTCAGGAGTAAGGTTGAATTTACTTTTTGGTTAGGGTTAGGTTGAAAGTTAGGGTTAGGCATGTAATCGTGAAGGTTGGGATTATGGTAGGGCTTTACTTACATAATGTGCATCCACATTATGTAAGTGAATGTCCTTACAAGTATAGTGAGACACTACTCACACTGACTCTGTGTGTGTCAGTGTGTGTCAGTGTGTGTGTGTTGCTGCCAGGGCACCTCTAAGGGGAACGTGCAGGGATCCAAACTGATCCCCAAAAAAGTCCAACAGCAAGCTCAGACAAGCCCTCACAGCATGCTGCCAAATAAACCCTCCAGTGGTTTTGGTGTGATTATTGGACCCCAATAAAAATCATTAGCAGCATCCTATCTGTAAATTTAAAAGCATATTTGCAAGAATTTATTAAATTACAGGCAGGGAATGGGTGCTAATTGGAAAAAGTGCTAATGGAACAATATGGTGAAAAATTGTCCGATCCTTATAAATAACTTGCAGACCAGACACACCAGCTAGAGGGATTGTGGCTGTAGAGGCTTGGAGATGTATAGCTAAACATTCTAGCAACATGTGAATATACTAGAACTCAATAGTTCACCAAACTTAATTCTCTTTTCTCTCTGTTTTGCACTTTTGTCCTCACATGGCACTATTTGTTACTGCCGCAATACCTGCCTGTTAACAACTGTGCACTGCTGAGACTGTGGATGTAGTAAGAACAACTGGAAAGAGGATCAGGACTTTAGATTTTTTGATTTTAAATGCTGCTGTGATCAGAACCTTTACTATGTGTATAATCATTAACTTAAACTGTTTTTGTTCTGTGTCAAAATTATAAAACTTGAATCCCTGCTCATATCTGCAAGTAAAAATGTGTTTCTCCATGAATGTAGAATGATAAATTTCTGGCAGTACTAGACAGCCAGCAGCTTGGAGGGAACATACAGAGAGCTCCGGTCTAGCCAGCTGCTGAGAGCTGCCATCCCCAGAAACAGAGACCTTGGCAGGGGACAGTGTTGAGACACACTGGGTCCCCCCTTCTCCAGCCTGGAGCCCTGTAAGTTCTGCTCAGTAGAGGAGAGAAGAGAGGGCCCAGTCCAACGGGAGACTTTGCTTGTCAGGCTCTGAGCGTGTTGAGTGTGTACTTGTCAGTGTGCGTAAGTTTGTGTGTGACTTTGTCTGCACCAGTGCGTGCCGTGTTGTGCTTATGTGTGCGAGCGCAGCACTGACTCCAGCTGCAGCGAGATTTATAATGTTGCACGCATGTGTGAGTGTGAATGTGGATTCTGTCACCCACTGGGCCTCACACACATTCCAAAATAAACGGCTCCCACTGAGGATTACTATCGATCCGTGCGGAGCACTCAGCTGCATTTGGAAAGAGAGAGCATACAACTTCCTCTCTCTCACTCACTTAGCTCGGCCTGTCTTCTGAGGAATGTTATGTGTCTGGCTGTCTGCAGAAAAAGTGTAGGGGATGATTTGGAAACACAGTCCACTAAAGTGTTACAATGACAAACCACTGCTAGCTGTCTTTCAGACATGTGAGACAAGTGCATGCGTGTGTGTCAGAGAGAGAGGGAGGGAATGGTAAAAGGAGACAGGGAGACTCTTACACCATCCTGCTATTACAGTATTTTCCTTTAGTAAGTGAAAATCTTTTGCTTGTCAGACTTGAGGGAGAGACAGGATGAGAAAAAGGAGACAGTGAAAAGCTGAGAATCACACATGAGAAGACAGAACGAAGAGAGGAAGTAAAGAGGCTGTGTGATTGACAGCCTTTAGGCCTGCCTGTTTTCTGTCACACACATGATTGCTGACCCACCCCTCTGCCCAACTGAGGCCTCTGGGTAAACGGGTCAAGATGGCAGCCCAGTTTAAAGAATAAAGGATCATGAATGGATGGACATCTCCCAGGAGCTCACTGTCTCTGGGCTGTAAGTGTGTGTGTGTGTATGGAGCACAGGTTCAGAATTTTACCAGCCTTTCACATTGTTACCATTTGCCTTAATCTTTAATATGTAATCGTAGAAGAAAGACCATAGTAGTTTATTTGTTTTAGCAAGTAATGTCTAGTTACATCAGATACATTACACTTGATCATGGACAAATACCAGGCTGCTTTTCACACGTAACCTGTGTCAGAATCTATGGACGTCACAATTAAACCACATTTTTACAGTAGAGACTCTGAAACCCAGTGATCATAGTTCCAGTTCATTACAGCACCGCCTTTTATTTTCATAGTTTTTGATCATCATCAATATGTCCTGCCAGCAGGGTGCATGTGGGAAACTACATGTATGTGTGTCACTGGTGTGTGCCGCTCTTGTGTGAACACATTAACTGAAGAACAATAAATAATAGAAACTTCAGACTCACACCACTGCTGCTCACACTTATGCAGGACATATTGCATAAAGGCCTTTTGTTAATACTTGATATACTTGATAACCTTGTATGACCCCGGGCCTTCAGACTGCACTGCATTAAAAACAGGCATGAATCTGTGATGGACATCACTGCATGTGCTCAGCAATACTTCTAAAAATCACTGTCTGTGAACACAGTTCACCGTGCCATCCGAGGCATCATGCAAGTATAAGCTCTATCATGCAAAGAAAACGTCATATAGAAGCATGTTCCAGAAACGCTGCCGTCTTCCTGGAGCCAAAGCTCATTTAAAATAGTCTGTGTCATAGTGGAAAACTGTTCTGTTGCCAGGAGAATCAATGCAATTAATATGAATTAATATGTAATGAACATTTCCATCAGTGGTTTTCATATTTATCTGTAAAAAGAAATATACTGAATTATGCATGCTTTTTCACATTCTACGTATAAATATTTGAGATATTATTCCTACTTCTAGAAATCTCAATTTTTTTTCAAATTTGAACTTTCTTGGGCAGATAAAGAGCTAAGTTCATTAAATTTCATATCACATATTGACCACAGAATTTGAACACAGGCTTAACTGTACTACTTGAACTCTATCTTACTCTTTTGCTGTATCAGTGTCTTGTCTATGCCCTTACTCCCAATATTTCCAATCCTCTCCTCTTCTTTTGGGGAGCTTACAGATAAGATCTCCTTCAATAGCAAACTTTAGAAGATATCTTAACTGTCACTTCATCTTAATGCAGCCCTCTGGGCTCACAGTACAAACACGCATACAGTACACAGTACACATACACACACGGCCTCCCACTAATAACAGGGGCAGGGAGTAGCAGCCTGGATTTGAGGACTCATAAACACACTTCTCCCAACAATTCCCTTTGATCTTTATCAAACAACAGTTTGGTGTATGTTCTGCTTGCTTCCATCTCTCAACTTGAACAAGCTGCTCTGGATTTTTCCCGCTTCCATTTCCCCACCCATAAATAAAACGAGAGCACATTTGGATTTCCTGACTGTGGGCTTCCAGTAGGCCGATCACTGCCACGTCTGTCAGATCCATTAATTCACAAGTGTGCAAGCAAGTTCTGGTTAACCGTTTCTTGGGGCAACATGTTTACATCTCAAAGCAGTCCATTTTGCATATCTAATCAAATTTGGTTATTTTTAGCAGCGTGCTGGGATGGTAGACATGCAGCACTAATGTTTTTGAAGGGCTTAAACGGCTCAGCAGAGCGCCTTTTTACCCCAAACTGCACTCAGCAAAACTTCCTTCCACAAAAGAGTGTCTAACTTAGAACAACCCCAGCTTTCCTGTCAAGGGTTCATACTTCCTGTGTTCACAGAAAAAAAATCATGTCCTTCAGTTTCTGGATCCCATGGTCCATAATGATCTGATCTCTGTCTCCCATAGGCGGGCCGTTGCTATGGTAACATGATGACGCTCTGAGTATGGACAGGAGGGAGAAAAGGAAGGAGAGGTTGGGAGCTGAAGAGGGAGGTAGCTGCACCAGAGATTGAGTATATTTGACATGATGACTTGCTCAGTCAGAAAAAAAGGTGTATGCCACTTTCACATTTGCAGGTTTTGCATGTACCTCACACATTTAGAAGCTGTTTTGGAAGTGAGCTGGGGACAGTGTGTGTATGTGTGTGTGTGTGTGTGTGGGTGCATTGTGGTGGAGGTGGCGTAACTTAAGATACATTTTCATGCAAGCAGAGGAAGCACATATAATTGTTGTCGGACTTGACAATAACTGATCATAAAAAATAAGATTTACCATCTGAACAAACAGGTTGATCGTGTGCAGAGGACATGTCCCCCTGTACCCTGCATCTATAATGGCTCCTACACCATTGCATGCCTCTCTGCCTCTGCCTTACTGTTTCCATAGCGACCACTCGGGTACAGACTCAAAACAACTTACAGAAAAAAGACCCTACACTGTACCTTTGGTGTTAACCACTCTAAATGAGATTCCTTGGATGGAATAAACGGAGGTGATCACGAAAGACCATATTGCATGTAGCAAGCACATTTGTTTGATTTTTGATGCAAATTGCATTTATGTTTGTGGTACCTGGATATTTATGTGCTTCCCTTGTATAATTTCCCTGCATTACAAATGCAATAATTAATCAGGGCTTAAATATGCTTTGCAATTTTGCAGTTTCTCTTGCAAGCATGCATGATAGGTAGTGTGTGTGTGTGTGTCTGTGTGTCTGTGTGTGCGTGTGTGTGTGTGTGTGTGTGTGTGTGTGTGTGTGTCTGTGTGTGTGTGTGTGTGTGTTGTATCCCAAAATAGATTGTGCTTAAGTTGAATCTGTTTTGCTCTGTGGTCATTTATATTCTTCTCCTAAATAAAAAAGCTTTCATTGTATTATTATTATTACTATTTGTTTTTACTTTATTATTTTTGTTATCTAAGTTATTAGACGCGGTCAAAATCAAATTTGGATTAAATATGTATCAATGACAAGAAAAATTGTGGACCATCATGTCATATCATAGACGATCTTCGTCTGTAGTTTCCGTTCACAATAGCATTCTTTCAGTGTAACCAACACGCGCTAGGACCCGGGGCGGCCTCCGGGGGAAGTCCTCTGCTGCTGGCGGGGCAAGGCAGCGCACAGAAACACACACGTCCACGCACACACGCAAACACAAACACACGCATACGCACACTCACCGAGCTCTTCTCCGACAGAGGAGAGAGAGAGAGCGCGGAGAGGGATAAACAGAGGAACAGAGAGAGAGAGACTATAGGTACGCGGCGGCTTGTGTGTGTGTGTGCGTGTGTGTGTGTAGGTACGCTCGCTCGGTGGTTGAAACGACTGGCGGGGCGGATATGGAGGGGCACGGGAAAAACGCTGGGAACTGACACCGAGACGCAGAGAGGGGGAGAGAGAGAACGAGAGAAGAAGGACGGACAGCACGGAAAAGAAGGAAGGAAGGAAAGGAGGAGAGGAGGAGTGAGAAGTGTGACAGAGCAGAGGAAGAGTGTGAAGAACGGACTCGTCTGGAACACAGAAGGATCCTAAGGTGACTTTTGGGGCTTTAATGTGCAGTGTGAGCGGGGTGTTGACATGTGCTGCATGGCTCTGCACTTATAGTGGAGGTGTGTGTGAGGGGGGGCATGTGTGTGACTGTGTGTGTATCCTAAATATATCTTTATATGTTTATATACATTTAGTGTGTGTGAGTCCTAAGGGCTGTTTTTCCACAACCTAAAAAGGGGCCAAAGTGTGTAAGAGAGCTGAGCTGACCGCTGTAAACTGGAGTGAAGGGATCAAAAGGAGTGGATACTTTTTAGGGAACAGCGTGATCCCATTTCAACACACACATACACACACTTCTCCACTAGGCTACTTTAAGTAAAACAGAAGGGAAAAGAGGGGATAGCGCTCCCTTCTCAGGAGTCAGAGTCCATTTTATCACCCTTTCTTTAACTATGTGTGTGTGTGTGTGTGTGTGTGTGTGTGTGTGTGTGTGTGTGTGTTCAGGAGTTTTTTTGTGCAGCAGGTAACACACACGCACAGTCTTTGCTTGGAAGACTGAATGCATTTTGTGTTTTCCCAAAGCCTGGTTGACACTGAATAAGGATCGACAAGTAGTAGCAGCTTCTATATCTGTGTGTGTGTGTGTGTGTGTGTGTGTGTGAGGAGTGTGTGTGTGTGCCATAGATGGCAAACAGGTTGAGGGAGGCAGATCTGATCAGACGCACAGCAACAGAGGAGAGAGCATGGCACAGGCTGAGCAGCAGCACATTGGATTACACACAGACGAATACACGCGCACGCAGAAACCACACACGCGCGAACACACACAGACACACAAGCTCTGTGACAAGCAGAACAGCTGAGAGAAATCTGTGTGTGTATGTGTGTGTGAGTGCCTGAGAGCGTTCCACTTAATGCATGCATCTGTCTTTACACATGCAGAACTGTTTGCTTTTGTATAATCTTTTGCTACTGTGTGTACATATATACGTGCGAGTGTGTGTGTGTGTGGCTGTGTAAATATGTAGGTGCAAGGAAACAATGTTCTGTCATCTCGTCACACTCGCAGCGTGTGTGTCTACCTCAGTCTCCCCCTGGTCTGGAGACAGGCGGTGGAGGATAGCAGGATGTGTGTGTGTGTGGAGGTTTGCAGGGAGCTAAAGCGATCAGATGACCAAGAATAAGGCAGATGAGGGGACAGCGGTCCTGTAGTGAGATATGAAACGGAGACAGAGAGGAAGGAAACGATGATGGAGATTTTAGGACAGGAGGAGGAGAAAAGGAAAGAAAGCGGAGGAGATGGAGTGGAGGAGACTGACATGCTCTCTCCAGGAGTGCTCAGAGTGCTGCTCATTCATAATTCACCTCCGTGGCAAACGTTCATTCACATATTGACCCCCCACGGTTGCGCTCAATGGAGTTCTCGCCCCTCCACCTCTCTCTGTCTCTCAATGGACACCCCTGTGGCGCGACGCTCAGTTAGCCCACTTTCTTTTTCCACTTCGGAGACAGTTGAGGCTCTCGCTGGAAACTCCTGTTTTTTGTTTTTTTTTGACACCAGTGGCTTTTCAGTGGGAATATCTGATGTGAGATTGAATTGTGTAAATTGAATATTGAATTCAGACTCCACCCCAGACACAGATAATTGGTATGGATGGCTCAGTGGGTTAGGGGCTCTGAGTATAGCTGTTGTTGGTCTGATTCCCTCAACACAGCTCAAACAGTCCATAATGGATCTATAATTCATGTGTGAATGAATCAAATAGTCTGTGTTTTGAATAAGAGCATCAGACACATTTCTTTATTATTTATTCAGCATAAATACTAAAAAATGGCTGTTTTGATATTTCTGATTGTATTAGCCCTGCCTGGAGCTACGCTTTAACCCGCTGCTCTACGGTCAGCTGTGGCCCATGAGCCATATGGCAGTGTGTCTAAAGTGCACAGTCAGAAAAAAAGTGTGCTGCAGAGGCACGGCACATTTAGTTCTAAAGGTAAACACTACAGAAGTGCACCTTATCAGCAAAAGTGATAAAAATACCCTGACTTCTTCAGTTTTATAGTTGTGATGGACTCAGTGTGTTTAGCCAGCGAAAAGAGGACACAGAAGTTGTTGACATTGTTTCTTGGCATGTCACTGCTCCAGTGTTTTGTTACGCAGTCACATGACACACTGAGTTGTGTTTTCCAAAGCTGCAGTAACGTAAAGATACTGTCACTGTGCATTCATAGTACCGCTGAGAACAGTAAAGCATGGCTCTGCCACTTCCCATGTCAAGGGTTTGATTCCCACTGGATTCAGGCACCCTAAATATAGTTAAACTAATTAAAGGGCTCTTAAAACAACTGCAGTAATTCAGCATTCACAATGGAAACATGACTGATAAGCTTTGCTAGTTTGTTTATTTATAGTGCAAGAAGCTGTAGCGAAGAAGTGTGAAATCCATAATGGCCTCTGGAAACTTTGTAAAACTGTACATAAAAAGAGAAAAATATGGCAAAGCCTTAATAAACCTAGAGATTGTTTATCTTTCACCTCAACAGTCTGTAAAAGTATCACATTTCAATACATTATACCGTCAATTACTCTCTCATTGCTTTTCTGTTACAATTGTATTACCATAGAATTTTCCCTGCTGCTGTTTATTGGCTGAATTAAAACTTTCCACCAAGCTGAAGTCTGTACAATGGAAGAAGGGAAAAGTCCCCAGAAAAACTCTATAACAAGAAAGAAAATGGAAGAAACCTCAAATCAACAGGATCCATCTTCCAGAACAGACACACAATACAGCAAAGTAGTTTTACAGTTTCTTAACACATGTGCTCTTGCACAGAAGAATACAATTGTGCTGTAGCAGTTGGCACAGCTGTTCTGTCGACATCCTTTCCAGTTAAAGTTGTAATTGGTCCAGCAGTAGCTATAGTTTAACTTTTTCATGAGTGACTTAAAGTTGACTGACAACTTGTGCAGCTTGGTGTCATTACCCGTTGCTGTTGTTGCTGTTTTTCACTGATGCAGCAAGAGAGCACAGTCTGTAGCAATATGATGCGAATCTCCAACTGAGCACAACCTAGCCCAGATTGTCAGCGCTGGCCTATGAAGCAGTTTTGGCCTGGTGGTCAAACTGCACCATGCACAATGGCCCAAAAACGACAAAGTGTGAGGACAATTCATAAGAATGTAGAAAATATGAGAGGCATATAAACAACACTGGGCAACGTTAATATGAGAGAAAGGACACTGTTTTGATCCAGTGTTCAGTTCTTATAATAGGGCGCTACACTGATTTGCTGAATTAACTTTAAATGTTTGATGTGACTCAGACATGTAAAACCAGGTTATCAACAGTACAAAAAATGCTGGCAGGTTAGCTTGCTTAGCAGTTTTGCTAGCTTGGTAATCTTGTGTAACTTTCGTCTTGAAGTGTAGGTCCTAGTAGTGTATTGTGAGCAGTATAGACCCCTTCACAGCTAATGTCCTGACTACGTCACAGCGTTAGCCGGAGAAAAAACAGGAACACTGGAGGCAAACAAATTCAGTTCAGCTTACATCACTTACTGAAAATATAATCTTGTTTACGTCTCTGGGTGCCAGAATTGAAGCCTCTGTTGGACGTGGATATGTCTAAAGGTTTGCCATGGTCACCTGATGTTCATTAGACATGGGAAAACTAAGAGGAATAATGTTAGGAGATTTTTCTCTTAACTTTCTAAGTGCTTCATGTAACTTTATGTCCTGAGTAGATGGCTAGAGACATAACGTTACAGCTAATGCTTGCTACTGTTAGCTAGCGCCAATGTGTTAACAAATGCACCTAGAAACTAGTAAAATCATCTAGCATAACATTATCCTAACATTAGTTCTTTTAGACTCAACAGAGACAGTATTTACTCTTGTACGAAATGTGCGGTAAAAACACATTTTTGAAGATTGCTTGGAAGCTGATTAGCTCAGTCCTTTCTCCTGTTGTGTAACCAAAAGTTTAAGGTTTAACTCCTTAATGAGTAAATGTTACTGGTGCACATTAGCATCCAGAAATGCAGAAATGTTTGCTCAGATACAGCAACTGATGTTGTGAAACTCAGCAATGAACTCTGTTGATTTTCAGAGGACCTGCAGAAAATGTTAGGATTAAGCACGATAAAAAAAGTGGCTTCTTAATGCCTCTGGTTTTTGTTAATTGCACCTGTGCAGCAGTGATGAAAAGTGACATTTGGTTGACTCCAGAATCGGGCATTGTAAATCAGACAAATGTGTGCTAGTATAAAATAATTTACGACTTTTGTATCCACAGAGCGCCGTCATCATTGTGCTGCACAGGAGGAGAGTCATGAGAACAGAGCTGCTCTCGCTGTGTTTGTTTTTGATTACATTTTTCAGTCATACAAATGATTAATTAATGAATTTGCAGTCATTAATTTAATTTCTAATTTTTGAGGGTTGGCGAGCTGTGATTTTCATAAACTTGTCATGTGTTGAAACAACTGGAGAGTTAAAAGCTGGGATTTAAATTGGCCAAGATGGCTTAGAAGAATAATGCTCCTCTGTATTCCCCAGGTTATAATTGTCTTCAATAGGCCTCCTGCTGATTTCAAATGGACTCATTGTCCACAGTGCTGGGCACCTCAGCTCAATTAGCCTCTCTCCACTTAGTCGTGCTGAGCTATTGCTAGTTGCATCCTCACAAGGTGGCACACAAGTGCATACACATCAGTACACACACACACAGATCAGTCACACACACACAGAAACGCACACCATCGCACATTGAAAGACGTCAGCTGGTGTAAAAATAGCGCTTATAAATGGGGAAAAAGTGTTTTAGGTTTACAAGGGGTGATGTCATGTTTGGTTTAGATCCATAGCTGATGAAGTGGAGGACAGCTGTGGTGAATATTAGCCCGCTCGCTTTTAGCTCTGTGATGTTTTTAGTGCTTTTAAAGGAGCAGAGTTGAAGGAGTTGCAGCTCGTATGTGTCTGTCTTCATGTTTGCGCTTGTGTGTTGTTTTCGGTGGCGGAGGCATGCACACGGTGACGCTGCTCTGGTTGCCTAGCTACACAGGAACGTGGGTGGAAGGATTTCCTGTCCTTAGGAAGCTTGTTTATAAGTGGGAGGGGGCAGGGGGGAATATATATGCATGTGTGTGTGGCATTCAGTATGTTTCAGCAGTATGCCTGAGTGCTTGTGTGTTTTTTAATGCACACACACACACGCATGTACACACGTACACACTGCGTTTAGTGCACACAGCGAGGAAAGGCAAAAAAAGACACTTTCTAGTCTGTTGAGTTGGATTTGCGTTGCATAACGTCTGTAGCCGGGGCTGTTCGCAGTGCTCTGTCTCCTCCTCCTCTAGCCAAAAACACTCTGTGCGTGTCGCAGCCGCCACACTCATGCCAGGCCGCCTCTCGCTCATGATGTCATCAGCACGCCACATTTATGTCTCTTCTCACACATGAGAATACAATTATATGTTCTTTCCCTGAATGTGATCACAAAACACAAACACACACACACACACACACACACACACAGCATATCTGTCCTCCAGGCGTTGGACACCATGATTACGTAATTGACACAGAGTGAATGGGATGACGTCAGCTTGGCTCCCTCTGACTCTCCTGTCTTTCTGGCTAGCTACAGTGATGTCATAAGTTGGATACAGCCATACACGGTGTGTGTGTGTGTGTGTGTGTGTGCTGGCATTCAAAATCATGTGTGGAGTCAGAAATGACCTCAGGAACTGTCTGATTTATATAATGTGTTTTCTGCCTGTCTTTTCCCTTCTGTCTTTCCTTTAAAGTGGAAAGACTTTGCTGCTAATAGATACTTTATTGTTCTTGATGCGTACTGTTAGCAACTCAAGGCGTTTAAGATGCTCTTGCAACAGACACATTGTTGCAGCTTGTTGCCGTCCCTTGAGAGTGGCTTCTATTCAAAATGGAT
>OMLM01010331.1:3910-32960 GCA_900302695.1 Helostoma temminkii | reverse complement strand
GCACACGCCTGAACCCTCACCCCCCAGGAGTCTTAGGGCCTTAGTCAGCGTCTATGTGTCCATGCGTGGGCCTGTTCCCTGGCAGAGTGAGGGGAAAAAATACCTTCCCGTATGATGTAAACACCAATGTCCCTGTGTGTGTGTGTGTGTGTGTATACATGAGTATGTGTGTGCATGCTTCTGAGCTTGAGTGTATGTGTGACTGGCATTCTCTGAGATAGGATTCACTCTCTGTGACAGTTTTCCAAATTATTCCACAGCGCTGTGCAGTTTCTTTTTAAAGATAGGTTTCTCTGCCGTCTCTGCTTTGTTCCACTGCACACAGTGGAAAGAGACGGCAAAGGCAGAGCAGAGCGAGGGGCCTGATATGTGACATCACTAACGAAAGCAAGGCAGTAAGGTAAAAACAGAGGCCACTGCTTTTAACTCAATTTTTTAAATGCCTTCTATTGATTTTATGATGGTTTTAGTGCAGGCAGCGCTTTGTTTTGAGTAATGCTGACCAATTGAACTTCATTATTTTTAATATAATTATTGTATCTTCAGCAGGCCTCTCATTTTTATGCATCTGTGCTGACGACAGAAGCATTATGTTTTTGGGTCGTACATTCGTCTCAGTCTTGTCGTGAATCTCAGGAACGTCTTGAAGGATTTTCTTCAACTTTGGCACAAGTGTCCACTTGGATTCAAGGATGAACTGATTTGATTTTGCAGCTCAAAGGTCAAGTTCACTGCGAGCTCCACGTCTGTCCCATTCTCATAAATGCTACATCTCAGGAACATCTGAAAGGAATTTCTTTACATCTGGCTCAGATATCAACTTGCACTCATGAATGAACTTATTAGAATTTCTAATCATGTCTAGACAGACATGTATGTAAACTGCAACTTGGCTGGTTGGCAAAGGCATACAACCATTAGGCAGTAATTCTAGTTATGTTTTAATACGCTACATGACCCACATATTTAATGGTTATGTTGTTTGTGTGTATGCGTAGAAAATGTCAGACTGATGTCAGACTCATAGCCAGAGGTGGAAAATAACAAGTTACATTTACTCAGTTACATTTACTTGAGTAACTTTTTGAAAAAAAAATTACTTCTAAAAGTAGTTTTACTACTTTTTACTTTTACTTAAGTAGATTTTTGAATAAAAAAAATGCTACTCTTTCTCTGCTACATTGGGCTACACTGGACTAGTTATCTTTTTATTACACACATTAGATATTTATTATTTTTGCCACACAAGTGTTGCCAGTGCATCTTCTTTACGACTGTTTTCAATCAGATGTAGCAACAAATATCACAAGACTATGTTTTACCAAACAGACATAGCAACAATAATCACAACTCCGTTTCACCAATCAAACATAGCTATGCAGTCACATGACCACACACAAACTGTGGTGCATAGTGGCATAAAGTCTCCACACGTAGCAGACAGGGAATGAAAACTCCAAGAAATAACACTTTAAAACTGAGGATAAACACCCCTGGCCTCATATACAAAGCATGTTTCTCTTACACACAGTATAAAAGAAACAGCTATATAATGTGGAATTATTTAGAAATACCAGAATTTGCACATTATTTTATATTTTTGTCTGTCTGGTAATATCATTTCTTAAAAATAAATCAGACATTACCATCAAACAGTTACAGTACAGTCTTTTCACCATATACTTTTTTACTCTTACTTGAGTAATATTTTGGGTGACTAGTTTTTACTTCTACTTGAGTAATATTATTTTAAAGTAACTCTACTCTTACTTGAATACATTTTTTGGCTACTCTCAAGGAATCAAGGAAACAATACTGTCTGTTTGAGTCTAACACTTACAGCTACACAGTAGGTTTTTAACATATTAAAGGCTGCAGAATTACTCCAGTGACTTGGTACTGACCTTCCATAAAGTTTGAAAGAGCTAGATTAAAAAAGAACCAGCAAAATTGAGGTTGCAGTAGACAGCCATGTCTTTCTGTGCTCTTTTTGTGATGTGAATAGCTGAGGTTAAGATAATCCATATCACATCATTTGGGTTTATTTTATTTTTTCACATGAAACTGTGATTGTTGGTTGATCAGTACTCGTCATAATGAGTTTAGAAACACTTTGCAGTTGTTTGGTTGTAGTGCAGTATCACTTGATAAGATAATCTGTTGTAGACTGAATTTACCAGGCTGGTAGGACAGGTGTAGTTTTACCTTCATAATTTAGCTTCTGCGGAGGTTCACATTTGCATCTCAGCTCACTGTTTATGTTTTGAAACATGACTGCACACAAAGGGACAGAGGCAGAGAGGATAGAAGCCTTGTTCCTGTGATAACCTATAAAGAATTTAGTGCACAGATGGGCCGAGCTACCTGCAGTCCTGAAACACACTTCTCTAAGTTAGTCAATGTCACTTTCCTGTAACTGTACTCTATGCTTGATCACACTGTCAGCAGGGGGCTTGCTGTACAGTGGTACAGCAACCCTCAAGGGACAATGTTGGTAAATACAGAGGGACAAGGGAATAATACATTTAGGTTTGAAACAGTAAAAGAAGTGGCGTGACTTGCGGTGGCAGGAGTTCGCTTTTTGTCTTTTAAGCTTCAAGACAACTTAAGGCCACAGCTGACATATGCCCACCTAACATGCACTAGATTTAGCTCGTAAGACATTTACACAGGAACTCGGATCATAAAATATGTACAACCCTGAAGTATACAGAATGTATTCCTCTTGTACCCAGCCATAGCTGGTGTGCTGTTGTATCCTTTGCTTTCACCGTAGAGTGCCAACAATGGTGCAAGATTTATTGCGGTCTGTAATGAAGCACCAGCACATTCAACACATTTCTTCGCAAACGTTGAGAGCCAGGTGCAAAACAATCATCGACTGTCAACACATTAATCACAACTGCATTCAGATGTGGTCAGGAGCACACAGGAGACCACACTGGAAATTATATGTGCCGTGTGTTTGTTGCTAGGCAACTTTGTCACAATACCCCTGTGACCTTCCGACCTTGCCAAGTCTGCTGTTACTGTCCCCGTCTCACACTCGTACGTGTGTGCGCATGTATGTGTGTGCTATCTGAGACGATGGCGCGACTGCCGCATAGCAGCTGAGAACAGCTGTGATTTCACTGTGGTTTTGGACGAGTGTGTGCACAGCTCCGTGTGTGTGTGTGTGTGTGTGTGTGTGTGTGTTTGTGTCGCGTGGAGTCACCGCCACTAGTGTTCATCTACGCACACGACATAATATGGCACACTGTCACTTCCACAGTGTGATAGCAGCATAGACTCAATCAGCCAAAATGAACACCCCCCCCACTCCTCCTCCCACACACACACACACACACACACAAACACACACACACTCAACCCTGTTGTCAAATCACAGCCGAAAATAGAGAGCAGAGGGAGCGACGGAGCAGTCATTTCCCTGAAGATCCATTCATGTAAAATACTGTTATTCAAACCTCCCTCCCCCTTAGTCAATCGTCTTATTCATCTCTCTTGACTGCAAAACCAAACACTTTTGGCAAGAGCATTTGTGCCCATGTACACGCAAGCAGGTGCTCGTGTGTGTGCGTGTGTTTTCTGCACTCTGCTCCATAAGAGGAATGTCCTTGGCCCGTCCGACCTGTATGCTCCCACCGAGCCCTCTGCCAAACACCTGGGGCGGGCTACCCCTCGTTGCTTTAGCCAATCGTGAGCCCAAGCAGTTAATGACATCAGTTAGCGGAGGATCTTTAGGACCAGCCCCTCGAGGTGATTCGTCGGAGAGAGCGAGTGCTCTTATTGTTATGATGATTAAGTGTTATATGAAGGGCTATCAGAGGAGAGCCCTTTAATGAAAGTGGAGCGCAGAGAGCAGAGGCGGCGGCGGCGGCAGAGCTGTAGAGAGCTGCAGAGAAAAGAGTGAGAAACTGAGCTAGAAGTAGAGTAAGATCAGCGTGAGAGAGGGGAGAGTAAGGAGAGTTTAAGGTGGGACAAGACAGGGATGGAGAGAAAGAGGGAGTGCAGGGCTGAATATTCAGCAGCTGGGTCCAGACTTGCTGACTCCTGGTGTTCATGCTCTGAATGTACCATGAGAGGTGTACAGTGTGCGCAGGAACCCGATGCAAAAGAGCAAAAGGGAAAGAAGGAGAAAAAGAGAGAACAAGTGCATGTAAGCGTAAATGTATACAAACGTCCTTGTTTTTGTCTTCTCACATGCGCATGTGTATATGTGTGGGCAAGTGTGAACACTGGAGTTTCCCTCACTGTTTGGTGAATTAGTGGAACGCCCTGCCTCAGAGGAAAATTCCATCCTTAGCTGCACTTATGCTGTTGTAAATCATCAGATGTGCAACACATTTCCTTATTTTTTGAATAAGCAGTTGTCATTTGCCTTTTTGCAGTATTCACTTTCCCTGAGGCTGTCTCGTCATCTTGAGTTAGAGTTTCAACAGTATCTCCAAGAATGTGTTTTGATACCACAGCTCCCCACTCTCTCCCTTACCTAAGAAGGTGCCTTAACTTGGAGTTTTTCAGCTGTTGGCATAACATGTCTGTATGAGAGTTACAGCAAGAGCAGAGTGGCATTTTATTTACAGTTGAAAAAAAGGGCACTGTACATTGCATTGTGGTCTACAGTGGATGCTGTCACTGGAGAAATGTGTGCCTTCTATTTCTGCCAGTAGGAATATTAAATGTTGGTGCAAACTGGAGATTTTAAAAAATCAACAGAGATCAAGTCGTCGAAAAAAAAATCTATGTTCAAATAACAAACCAGACAAGACTTTTCATGTGTTTTAGTGTTTGAGGGCTTGTTTTTTTTATCTCAGTAGCTTCTAGCAAACCTAAAAATATTTCATCAGTATGATGGAGGTCTGTAGGCTCTGATACTGTTTAACGTGTTTCCTTACCCTAGCAAGAATTCAAGTATGGAGGAAACATATGGAGGAATGTTTGCCTGTCTAGCTTATGGTTTGTCTTCACGCTGTGGTATTTTTCCAGAGAAGTGAGTAAAATTAATTTTTGCTCAGAACTAAATAAAAAAACCTGTCAGGAGTAACGTTTATCAACAAGACTGCAGCTATGACGGCTACAAGCACATAGGCTAAATGTATTTTTTCATAAAAATTCCTCCACCTTGTTTTCAGTGCTAAATGTGTACTGAAAGAAGAAAGAAATGTTCTTGTAGAGCAGTTTGTGATGAGGCTAAAGGATGGATAGGGTATCCAAGCATTATATACTGTAAGCACAAGCATAAGTTATCAGCTAGTAAACCTTTGTGATTTGATTATATCGACTTCTCACACATTGCGAAGCATGACCGAAAGCCTTTAGAGACAGCCATGGATAGGGTTAGCATAAAGCCGTCACACATGAACAGCTGTCTGAACTACATTCGACACATATTCAGTGCTGAGAACTCAAAGCTGATTCATCATAAATGCTGTATATCCAAGTACTATTGAATTCATGTTCAAGAGAAGCAAAACACATTATACTTTTTCTATAGATTAGTTGCAGCTCGACTGATTTTTGAATGACAGCTGCGGTCAAGCTGTGGGAATGTCAACACAGAATGAAACGCATGTTTAACCAGACTTCTGGCATGACATCGGGAAAACAACGGCCCAAGTCAGCTCAAACTAATTCTAATGATCAAATATGGAAGGAAAATGTATCAGACCAACAGTGCATGCCACAATGCAGCGCTGTGAAGTCTGACAAAAACTGTTAAACCTGACACAGGTTTTGCTCCAAATTCACCACAGCACTGTCTGGTACCACACTGGACTGGCCCATTCCTGTTTGTTTTTTTTCCCACATCATCACTATAGATTTACAATTTACCTAATGATTATCAAGATGAAGGATAAAATCCTGTTAAATTCCATAAAATCTTTCTTGATATGACACAGATATCATTATGACAACTTGGCATCTGATGAGAAATTCGTGGATGTACTACTCCTGGATCGTATTTCCTTTCCCCAGCAGCATCTGTGCCAGCACGCCTACAGTCACTCTGCTCCTTGTGTCTTTTTTTAAAGGCCTAAGGGTCAGTCTGTTTTTGACTGGGCTTGTTGGTTGTATTTAGGTTAATAATAAAGTGTCTGTGTGTGTGTGCAGCCACCACCTAGACCAACAAATGCAACTGTTATTGGCATTAATTTAAAACTGGGCAGATGGAAACTTCAGACTTTGCTTGAGAGTTGATGTCAGGGAGGAATGAGATAAGAAGCTGTAACATAAACTGAAAGTGTACAAAAGGAGGTTTGAAGTAACCCCCTGAAGTAATACGACACAAGGTCATCAGAGTATATAAGCGAAGTGGAGTGATGGAAATGTGTGCTCCTCACTCACGGACATGTTTACCTGCTCCACTCCCACGCACCAAGCCGCACCAGGTTGCTCCGCTCATTATCGCTCAGCGCTCCACTCGAATCACACGCCAAAAATTTCCTCCAAAAATGGGAAGAAACCTTCACACAGCTCACTTTCGAAAGAAATACAGGTCAGTAACCCGGAACGGCTGAGTCAAGCTTGGGCATGCTTTAGGCTCGTGACCTGAGTGGCACCGGAGTGAAATTGGAGTGGGATATAGGATGGCCTCCTTGCTCTTAAAACAAACAAACAAACAAACAAAAACTTAGTCCAAAATGCGCCCTATCCAGCTCTGCTCGCATGCTCTGAAGGCCTTACAGTTGCACTGGAGCTCAAGCAAAACTACATCATGTTATACTCTAATAAAGAAGTAAAAGCAGATAAATCATCTGTTGCTCCCCGCTTTCATTCACCACACATTGAGCTCTGACATAGACAATGCCAGCTCCCCCTCCTCTTCTCCCACACATCACCCCTGGCTAAAGGAATGTAGCAGAAAATGAGGGACTCAAGATAGAAGATCAGAGACCTTAATATGAACCACATTGTGTGTTGTTCTCCTGTTTCCCATCTCCCGTGTTCTCCCCATCAGGAGTGAAACAGCCTTTGATGAATATCTACAAAGAGATTTGAGAATTATAAAGAGCGGCAGTTTAGCCAGGTATGTTATCTTAAGCCCGTTAATTTGGGAATTCACTTCATTCATAGGGGGAGCCAGGAGAGCTCAGTGTGTTTATCAGGCAGACTCAGGTCTGTACATTGAAATAGAAGGTTTTGGGTTATCTAATCGAAGCTTGACCACATCTTAAGACTGGGGTTATCGTCACTTCTATAGCCCTCCCTTTTCTCCACTAACCTTTCCTTTCTGCAGCATGCATACATGTGTACTGTAAGCATGGATCAGGTCCCGTCTTTCGCCCGAGTTACACATCTAATCACGGTGCCATCATCCCTCATCTCTAATTCTGTTGGCAGGGCCTGTCAAACAGCATACGCTGAAAGACGGAGTGACTTTGAAATGCTGCTAATGACCCTAGGACACAACTACCCTCTCTTTTTTACTCTCCCTCACTTTTTTCTTTTTTGTCCACTCCTGTCATTTGCTCTTGCGGCCATCCTCTGTCTTGTTCAGTGTTACTCTGTTAATCTGCTTATAAGAAAAAACAAGTAAGAATGTGTTAGTGGCAACAAACAATCATATCAATTTTTATTATGTATTTTGTAGTTGAGCATCTACAGGCTGGGAAGCAAAGCTGTTGAGGCTTAATGTGAAGACAAGATTCTGGCCAAATGTTATTTTACCTTTATTCAAACTGGGCAGCCCTAGAAATTTTAATCTTCTCCATCAAGGGAAGCCAGCCAAGGCGAACATAAACATCCAAAACAGAAAAACACAAGAAAGCAAAATACAATCAAAGCCACGTAGCCATTTACAAGCACTCCAGCAGGCAACACTTCAGTGTCAAACCTGCAGGCTCACTGCCAGACCTATTTAAATCTTTACTAAACAAAGCGAAGACAGCTCCTTATTGAGTCTGCCACGAGAACCTTCATTAACCATGTAAACTCACCGAGAGAGCTTTCAGCTTTAAATAATTTTGCAGCCAAATCCATGAAGAGGGAGCAGAGCATATAAAGGGACTTTTACCTCATTCAGCGCTGACCTCAGGGACAGATAACAAAAACAAATCCTGGGACTGGAAACAGTAATTTTCCAGCTACTTTTTAAAAGTGGCATAAGAAAACACTGAATTAGTAGACCCTGAGTGGCCTTATATATTTATATATAAAAATGTAGTGAAGAATAAGTCAAGCGGTGGATGAGGCGGTTGTCAGCTTTAGTGTAGTAGGTGCCGATGATGAGAGACAGAGGTACAGTCAGTAATACAGCTCATTGCTACAGTAGCTAACACATGAAGTGGTGATGGCATGTGAATGTAAAACAACATAATCAAGTGAATGGTAATTGTAGCAACCTGTCTTAGGAAAAACCTAATTTTAGCTGTAGTGTAGTGTGTAATCAATTTTTTATGCACTGTAACACCCTTACTTCTTTCCACAAGTTGTTCCCAGTATCCAGGTTTAATAACTATTTAGGTTATTATATGATTTATAGATTTCTGCCTGGCAGACCACAGGTGTGAAATGAAATGTGTCTAATTACTAATTATGGTAAAACATAAACGTTTGTCTGCTGGTTGATTTTAGAGTATCTTGATTCTATCTAACGTACAGACTGGACAAGTAACTGTGATTAACAGGTAGAATCTCTGTTTCTGATCATATGTTGAAGATCTTGGATCACCACAACATGTAGAGCCCCCAGGCTTTGCTAATTCAACATGTACATGCAGCCTCCAGCTCAAATCATACACAGTAATAATGTTGCTTAAATGCACAGATATGCAGACGCTCAAATTTTACTATTTGAAGGCAAAACCAAGTTAGAAATCTTGGTGTTGTAATGGACTCAGATATGAACTTCAGCAGTCACATTAAGGCAATGACTAAATTTTTCATTTTATTCAGCTGTAATTGTTATTCTGTTTTTATTGCTTATTGTTTTCGGTAAATCATTCTAATGTCTTTCTTTGTCAGTGTAAAGCACTTTAGATTTCCACTGTGCTAGAGATCTTGCCTGGCATATCTGTTTTGGTCAACTAGTTTATATGTAAAGTTGATTCACAGGATTGTTCACAAAGTAAGATATGACTCATATCTTTTAATTGTTCTATATGTACTATTTACTTATATAACATGTATAATAACTTATCAGCAAGGTTCTGAAAAATGCCTTGTGAGAATAAAAAGCAGTTGAAAGTGCCATACTGGTAAAGAAAGTCCCATAATTTTTCCTTTTTTGGCCTGTTTCTGAGTTTGTAAACAGGCTGAATTTTTGTTTTGTCAGCATTCAGAACACGTTTTAGTTGACATAAGGTATCTTGTGCAGTGTTAAAAACAGCTTGCAGGAGTGGGAGGGAGGAGTGAAGGATGTAAGCAGAGTTGTATCATCAGCAGAAGCGGTGTAAGTATCGTCAGCAAAGACAGGCTGTATAGACTACTGACAAACTGCTGCTTCACTCGCTTGTCCTTCTGTTTTCACTTTCCCCCCCCCAAATTCTACTTTGCCTCCTCAACCAGAACACATTGTTGTGCTCCAGTCGCCTTTTTCTGCCACTGGTGATCTAATGAACCCCTCAGTCTTGATCTGCTTTCTGAGACGAACATGCAGTTTTCTTGGTCACAAACTTTTCTGGCCAGGTTTTAGCTCGTTGATTACAATCAGCCAAATTTGCAGAAGGCTCAAAGAGCAGTGCGAGTTGGAGAAGCCAGAGAGGGCGGACCTTTGGAACTGGACAGGCTCTCCCTGTGGTTGTTGCCATGGTTTTTTGTTGTCAGGAAAAACTGTCAGCCAGTGGCTGAGAGCCTGAGCTGCTGTTTGTTAAAGATAAGTGGAAAAGCCAGAGGGGAAAGAGAAAAAGGGAGACAGACAGACATAGAGAGGGAGCCCTGCTTAATTTTTTGACTGCAGGATATCCAGCTACCTCAAAGCTTCAACCTTCCCACTCTTCATTCAATGTGGGGATGCCAATAGATCATGGTCCTCTCTTTAAATAGTTTACCAAGTCTTTCTCCTTTGCGTTTTTCAGACCCGCACCCCTCCCTGCCCACTATCAAAGCTCTGTTGGCTGTGCACTGACTGCTTTGATATTGTATAGTGTTTCTGGCAGCTTCCCTCTCTCTCTCTCTCTCTCTCTCTCTCTCTCTCTCTCTCTCTCTCCTTTCCCACAATATTGTAAAGAGCACAGAGTGCCAACAGGGACCTGCTCGCTGTCAAAGAGAAAAGACAGGGAGGCCTTAGAGGGAGTGAGGGAGGAACTGGCCAAGGTAGGAAAGGTTGAAAGAAGAGAGGAGGAAAACACTTCTTACAGTCTTTATATCATTATTACTCTAATTTCCTTTTTGATTTCTTATCAAATCTAAAGTCATTATTGAATAGTTGCTTTACTTACTCTAAAATCTTTTATTGCCACTTATAAGCAACTAAAATGAAAGTAACAGATGTTATTTTTCACAAATACAGTGAACATAAATAAATACACTTATTTTTGGGAAATATATTTATGTTTCTTGATGTAGTATGTGAAGTATGATGGTCAAGACAAGAGGCTGTTAGCCTAGCATAGCAATTCTGAAAGTGCCTGTTTCTACAAACAGCTATGATATTTTTCCCTAAAAAAATTAATAAAGACAATATTTTGCAAAGAAATTGACCCAGCAGGTACTATACTATCAACTGAGAGTATTACTGTTTGTAAACAAATCGTTTACACAATTGCTGAATAGTCTGGTAACTTTTAACCTTGTAACCAGTAGTTTGTGTGGTTTCTGTTTGTGTACAAACAGTCTCAGTTAATGGTGTAATACCTGCTGGGTCAATTTCTTTGCAAAATATTGTCTTTATTATTTTTTTTTCTTTTGGGTCAGTAGAGTGGGAGGCCATTAGCTTAGCTCAGCATTAGCATTGATTTACCTACTTATTGAAATACCATGGAGCCATACAGTGATTAGCCTAGCTTAGCACAGCTGGCAAAATTCACCTCTGAATGGTTTTTTTGAGGTTTTTTAATACTGTTTTAAGTATGTATTAAAGAAGCAAGTTGTTTAATCTTTTTATCAAACAATTTTTTTAAGTTCATGAATTTTTAATAAGTTCTTATGTTAGACATAGAAATGTCTAATTGGTAGACTGATTCTTGCAGACGTAACAGCTGACAAGAAAGAAAGCTCACTACCGATGACCAAAGTCAAAGTGGTTTTATAAGAGATTTATTAATGTAGTACACACGGCAACTTACAATGGACATTATCTAGACAGCAGCCCACAGTTTCATTCGGGCCTTCTAGCCACTTTGGTCGTTTTTAGTAACAAAGCAATGAACAGCGGTAAAAATGGGAAGCATGTGACTTTTGTAAATTAATTACTCTCTTTTAAGAGATTTATGGTTATTTTAGCCATTTGCAACAAAATCCTTACCTATTGGCATCTTGAGGTCACAGTGGTCTTTTTCTTTTCTTCTTTTTTTTTTCACACATAAAACATATAACATATGTCGAATTCCACACCCGGACAAGACACTGGCTCGATCTGAGGAACTGAGGAACAAAACGGATCCAAACAAGAAACCAAGTGAGACAGTAACTCAGTGTGCATGTACGATTGTGTGATTGCATGTTGGCCCATGGTGTGTCACGGCCATTACCATGAAAGTCTAGAGCCCTGGGCCTGGGCTTTTTTTAAGCTTGACCTGACTGTCACAGTCAGTCCAGCACACACATACACACTCGACTCCTGCATTCCACCAAGGGACCTCCAGGCTGCAAACACACACACACACACACACACACACACACAAGTCACCTTCAAGCATCCACATTCACAACTTCGGTTTGTGTTTGTGTGTCTGTATGTGTGTGTTCTATGTCTGAGTCTGATTGTTTGCCATCCTCAGAGAGCGAGGCTGAGCGTGACTTCATGATCACTGGCTGCTGATGAATCATACCAAACTTACTCTGTGTTTGCCTGATGCAAATGTCTGTTTGCTTTGTTGGTTAGCCTACTTTGAACGAAGGAGGCCCTGCGCGCGCGTGTGTGCGTGTCGTCTTGAATTATTCACTGGCAGTATTTGATTTTCTTGCACCATACATTACACATGTCCTGTCTCAGTTTTTGCCTCCTACTTTACTGCCTTCCACTCTTTTAGTAAAACCATATAGCACTGTTCTTATATAGCATCAGCAGTGGCCCCATTGATGTGTTATGTGCTATCATTTTTCAGTTTGAAAGTTCTGGGACTCTGTTCGCCTAAATATACTGTATATAATGTGCTTATTATCTGCTTAGTTGGTTTGCCAATAGACAGAGGATAATGTTTAATCCTCTGGCAAAACAGGGGAACTGAACTCAAATTTAGAAATATTGAGGATGCAAAACCAAGGTCCTGACCTCTTTTATCATAGGCCCCAAAGATTAAGTTGCTTACATCATCTGCATTGTACTTAAAAACTATATTCATTATAATTTGATATCTCAATTATATGGCATTCAGTCAATGAGTTACTTGAATGCCAGGGTCAGATTCTCAGAGCCCAAGGTGATTTGTTTTTTTTTTGGTTGTTTCTCCTGACCCAAACCCCAAAGATTCTATAAAACAAAGGAAGCAAATCCTCTAATCTGAGAAGCTGGAATAGTGAATGTTTGTCATTTGTAGCCATTCTAGTTGCATGGTGAACATCACAGTGTCGGCTTTGTAACATTTTATCTAAGTAGTTCATAGTACATAGATCTCACTGACTTTGGTGAACTCGTAGATTTTAAATGTGATGGCACAATGAGGTTTACATTGTTTATTTTAATTTATGTCTGAAAAGCTGCTACATGCAGTGACATGAAATTTGGTACAGATGTTTTCCAGTTAAATATCTCAACATTTATTGGTTGTCTATGTTCTTCTCAGGATGAATTGTAACTTAATATATTAACATTTCATATAGTCTATCATAAAGCCAAAATTTCAATTTGTCCACTTTGGTTTGTGTCCAACTAATGTAATTCCCATCAGCCTTCACTTAACTTCCCATCAGAGTTGCAGTGCATATGAAGCAGCACACATCTCTGAGAGTCAGATCATTTTCAATCTAATAAATGTGGGAAAATTTAATTTAAACATCAATGGCAATTTTCCAAATAAAGGCGCAAATCAAAAGTTTGTAAATTTGATTAATAGCCTAATTGTGTTGAAACTGTTAATATTTTGATGCTGAAGGTGATTAAAGTTCCCAGTGTCTGCTTTGCAAGTGCATCAAAACTGTCCTCACAGGGAAAGGACAAAGAAAACCTGTATATGCGTATGTGTAGGTCTGGTTATATATATGTGTGCTGCATGTAACTTTCTGATTTGAAAGGCAGCTATGAACCAAGGGGTCAGAGCAGTCCTCTGGGACACCCTGACCCTTGACCTCTATTCCATAATTCTTTGCTGCAGTGGATGACATAAAAGGAGGACACACTCAGACCTTATAGGATGTGATTGGTCCTGCTCCGCTGCCTTAAAGCCCTCTGGATCCCTGATATTTGTCGTCAGGGAAAACTAGGAAATACAGAGGAAGGGGGAGAACGATTTCATGGGCTGAAAATGAAGAACATCACAAGGCTTCTTCAACTGGTGTTGACATATATGTAGCAGAAGTTATTATTTTCCGGTCTGTGAGAGAGTTCTCATTTTCTCCTTCTCACTATTGGTCTTCCTCTCCCCTTCCATCCATCCAGTGCATGTGTAGGAGGGATAAAGGTCGTCCTTTTGTCATCAAAACTCCAGATTAGTTTTGCCTCGGTGCATCTGACTCTTTGCTTTATCACTGTGGCCAGAGGAGCCACAAGGTTCAGCTCACCCCTCTGCAAAGTAATAACTCCTACCAGCTACTATTCCATTCTTTGCTGCTATCTCCTATACTACTGTTACTACTCTTTTTTGGGGAAGGGAGGGGGTTATTTCCATGGCACTGGCTTTATTGGGCTGTATAGCGAAGACTGACAGGAAAGTGAGAAGCGGGAGGATGTGACATGCAACATATGTCACAAGCTGCAATCAAATTGACAAAGTTGTAATAGTCGCTTCAGTCTGCCGAGGCCCAGAGCACAGCATAAATGCGCTGCTGACAGCATGTCATAAGCCTATCTTGGTTTTATTTTAATATTTATGCATTGATGTGGTTCAGAGGGTTCTGTAACTTGATGACTTGGGGATTTCGCTGAAAGTCAGTTTGGCTAATATTTCCACAGACTCAAAGGACATTATTGAAGTGTTTCTTATGTCTGCTCACAAAATGCCTGCAAGTCACAGAAAAAGCTGCCAACAGGGAATGTAGATCTTCTAAGGATTACGCAAATGTGGCGTGTGATTTAGACAAGTATCTGTAGGAGCGTGAATGCATCATAAGATGATTGCACTGTCAATTAGAGCACACACCATCCGCACTCTCCGAGGAGTTTGTTAACCTCCCCTCCTTGTAAACACAGGTGGCCCGAGTCTGCAGTTTCAAAGACTTCAGTGCGTTTTGAGCTGGTCAGAGAGCAGCAATACAATAACGTTAATGACATTCTGCAAAGTGAAGACATTTTCTGTGTTTGTGTCTGTCATCCCCCCAATTTGAGTCCATTGAGTGCCATTGGTTGATTTCCAAAAAAGTGTTTTTGAAAGAGTCACTGCATTATATTAAGTAGTGCATCATTAAAACTGAAATATAAATTTTTAAAATAATAGTTTTTGTAGATGTGACAGCAACTGTGTGCTGATCTTAAAAATGCACCCATTTCTTCATTTGGGCATTTATCTGTGAGTGTGTCAGTTTTTCAGGTCGATAGATTTCTTCAACAGAGTTGGATGTTCATCTTTCCCAAGTTTCCGTGTTATTGACCTAAATTGGCTGTTGGTTTTTACAGGCCACTGTTAAGTGTTTAACCAGATTTTCTTCCATATGTTTTGCCAATCTCTGTTTGACATTGCAATATAGAGTTTTGTCTCCTATTTACCCTTTAGATGGGTTGTTAAATATCTAATGTTCATTAATATTAGAAGGTAAGATGGCTATTAGATAGAGTGGCAGTGGAACAGTTGGTAGAGATGTTGTTCCTTGACTCTATGGTCAGCGGTTTGCCAACCGAGTCCCCTCCATTAAAGTGAAGGGTTAAGTTGTTTGTGACACCTAAAACAACCTGTAGAATTTTGCACTGCCATTTGGTCATGATAAATAGAGTAGGAGTTAAGCATTATTAAGTGCATTTTGCCAGTCTCAGTGTTTAAACTCCGTCGCTCACATCCACACTGTCCACACACAATGTACTGTAGAGCATTGCTGTGAAGTACAGCAGTGTAGCAGAACTGCAGAGTGAGATGGACACAACGCGTTAGAGTTCAGAGAGGAACAGATTGGATTTTTATTGGCTTTATCAGCCAATACTGATCCTTTGAAGTATGCCCAGATTGGTGCTGATACCAATCCAGAGGATCAGCTCAGGACATATCTAAAAATGCTTATTGAGAGATTGCATTTAGTTACTGACTCTAATTGAACAGAGGATAGTCATTTTTTTACTCTAAGCTAAAGCTCGAAGTCAGTTTAGTTTATTTGACTGAAGCCTAAAACCAAGTTTACAATAATTTAATACAAAGACAACAAGTGGATGAAAGTGGAAAACTATGCTGTTTTTAAAGGATACACTGTTGATATGATTTATTTCAGTTATGGATTATTCCTCTAATTATTTAAGATCTCGGTAGTCATTTATAAAAATGTCAGTGAGTAAAGGACTGCCAGGGAATTTGAATGCACAGTCACAGTTGGCATAGTAATTTTCAGCCTTTGTTACATGTCTTATGGAACCTATACTCATGGCAGCATAGTAACAGGAACAATCTGATTTAAGTGTACCACCAACTGTTCAAGAATGGTGATTCAAATGGAGAAAGTCATTCAGTCTAATTGAATGGTGTATTTTAAAATTCATGTTATCAGGGTGCAGATTGCAAACACAAGTGGCGTGATGCCAGGGTTGTAGTGAAACACTGACATATCGTACAGATCGCAGCCCCTTTAACTCTATGTACATGCATGATTTTTAGATATTGGGGAGTGCACTTACAGACAAATAATCAGAGTGTTCTTACAGTCCAATGCACTCACTCACACACGCGCGCGCGCAAACACCGAAAAAAACACAAATATGGACATGCCAAACAGAGACGAACACAAATCAAAACAAAGAATGCAAACACAAAAGAGATCCAGAGAATGAAGAAGACAGAGAGAATAGCACAGTCCCATCTGTCAAACAAATGTGAGGATGCTTCTCTCACACACATATACGCATGTACACACACAGCAGGCATCATTTAGCCTGAACTTGAGCGATATCTGCCTTTGTCCTTTAGCAGTTGGTCCTCAGGGGCCGCTGTAGAAGTTGCAGGAAAGTTTGTTTAGAGCTTGGCAAGTGTGTTAAGCTTTATGAGAGCCCCTGGGAGACATGGTGACACACACACACACATACAAGCATGCATGCATCCACTCATACACACACTGAGGCACGAGGCTTGGGCGGCAGCACACACTGGCCCCAACCAACAGTGAGGAGTTTGTTGTCATAGCAACAGTAAAATGAGATGACTTTACTGTCAGCCGTAATGTTTCATGGCCCCCTTGCCGCTATGGCAACATAACAAGGAGGAGGAAGAGGAGATGGAGAGCATCAGAGCCATCTCTGCATTCCAGTGGACTCCTACTAGGAACAATGTCACTACAATGCCCCTACTTTCTTCCCAAGACAAGCACACACACCGTGACAAGTCTATCAAACACATGCACACATACACTCTCTCAGAGAAACACACACACACACACCTTGAAAAGCCTGTCAGACACCCTTTCCATCTCGCCCATTCCTTTGATCGTGCGCTCACTATTTTCAGCTTCAGCATCATCGTCACTGGGGCAATTTGAATTCATTACGCTCAGTGTCAATATTGGTGCAACGACGCTGTACCACAGACAGGTACAGCTTGTTGAATGAGTATGCAGGCTGTCAAAAAGTGTGAGGAGTGAATAGAGAGGAAAGAAGAAGTGGAGAGGAGATCAAAGACATTCAGCTCCACCGAGCGTTTCCCAGCTCCGTGGAGAGAGTCGAATGGAGCAGCGGGGTGACTACACACTGGCTGACTATACGTGGAGCAACAGCGCAGCAGCTATACATCACAATTCTATATTTAGCTCAGTCCTTCCACTACACCTATCAGCACTGTTAAGCAGAGTTATCTACGCCGGTAGAAAAGTGCAGAAAAAGAGGAGACGGGGAGAACGGCGGAACAGCGACAGACACCCAAGACAACAAAAAGGTGCCGGAACAAGAGAGGAGCTAAGTTGTTTTGCTCTGTTGCCATGGTGACACAGCGGCCTGAGCTGTAGCGAACTGACAGTTGTCACGGCACAGCGGGTTGCCATGGGTGACAGCTGTCAGTCAATCACGCAGAGTGAGGGGACAGATCGGCCGATGATCACCTTGGATTAGAGAGCGATCGTACCACACAGGGGCCAGCCAGAACATATCTGGACTTAATCCTCATGTCCTAATGGTGCTGCTCTCTGGTGTGTGTGTGTGTGTGTGTGCTGTTATATAGTATGTGTGTGTGCACTCATCTGTTTGCATGTGTGTGCAAGCTTTAAGGGTTGCATCCTTGTCGCATCTGGTCTTTTTTGCCAGAATGTGTGTGTGTGTGTGTGTGTGTCTATGTGTGTGGATGCAAATTTAGGATTGCGCCCTCACGTGCTAGAGTCTCTGTGTGTGAACACGTGTGAGTCCTAGCGAGGGTGCGTATGTGTGTCCAGACTCTGAAACATGTTCACAGGGTGAGAGGAGCAGATTACATTTTGCTGTAGCTGCTGCCTGGGTGCTTCCCACAGCTGTGTCTGCTAGAGGACAATCAAAGGACTGGTTGTGAGCCTTCTGATTGTGGTGTGATAGTTAGACCCATTCCCCTTCAATTACCACACTCTGCCTGCATCTAACGAGCACAGCATTGCTCTTATGTTAGGCGAATAATGGTCTGATTAGACTAGGGATGGATTTGAACTCACACTCTTAATTTGATTCTTTCTTTTCTTGGCAAATCTCATGAATATGATCATCTGTGTTCACAGATATCCTGCAGTGGAAGTCTGACCACTGGATACTTTTACACACACAGTTAAAGGTTATTCTGCACTCATTCATAGCTACACCCTTGACAATTAAATTTTCTCCTGCCGTCGAGATGTTAAAGCACCGGAATCAGTTCTGTGACCCTGCAACTATTAGACCTTTAATAGTACTCATATGTTATGACAGCAACCCCTTGTAATGTCAATACCTCGCTTGAACACAAGTAATTAGAGGGTAGTTGTACAAGGCAAGATTTCCTCGACCAATGAAGCACAAAATGTTCCGTCCCACTCAAATTTGGATAGAAAGCCCCGGAGAAGTATGATGATGTATACTTTTCCCCTCAAATCCAACACAGCCTAATTGCAGATGTGGTCAGACTCTTGTGTTGTGTGCCTCCACCCTTTGGCCTTTGACAAAAATGAAGGCTTTATGTGAGGACTAAATACATTTCATAAGCTAAACTTGTTTTTTTTTCTCCCTTTGATTCTCCTCTTTCCCCGCTCTACCTTTTCTTCACCCATTCTGCACCCTTTTTTCCCCCTGCCTGTTTTTGTCCTCCTCTCTTTGCTGTGTGCCTCTAGGAGTGAGCCCTGGGCTGGATGGGACCCACCATGCCCCCCAGTAAGAAGGCCCAGAGCCCCAGTAGTGGAGCCAGTGCCTCACAAGGCATGAGCCCACCGTATCGGCAGGGGGACGCCGCCACGGCAGCATCTGAGGCGGAGGCGGCTGACCTGTCCCTGTCCCTGTCCGCCTCCTTCTCCAAGGCCGAGGATGAAGAACTCACCAGCCTCTCCTGGCTTCATGAGAGCACTGACCTCCTCAACAGCTTCAGCCACTCTGGGCTGCGTAGCGTCTCCCCTCTGCAGGACCCTGATGGCCAGCATCCCCGTTCACCTTCCTCCTCGTCTCCTTCCCCAGATGACCCCTTGCTCGGCGATGCACACTCAGCGTATGACTTGGCAGCAGGGGCTAACCGAAAACCGCCGTACTCCTTCAGCTGTCTTATCTTCATGGCCATTGAAGATGCGCCAAACAAACGACTTCCAGTGAAGGATATCTATGGCTGGATCCTGGAGCATTTCCCTTACTTTGCAAGCGCCCCTACAGGCTGGAAGAACTCAGTACGCCACAATCTATCACTCAACAAGTGCTTCAAGAAGGTGGATAAAGACCGGAGCCAGGTAAAGACATCCGGATTTGTGTAGAGAAATACTGGATAATATTGACTTCTCTTTAAACTGTGGATTGGGTTTTAACTTTAACTCCTTTAGAACCAACTAAAATGTGTCCATAAAATCAACATCTGGCATTAAAACATTGTCCAAATTCTTCCACTGATCATTTACTTAGTATATTTGTTAACTCTAAATGGCATTTTCTGTAGTCAAAGTTATTGTAACACTAAAGCATTTAAAAGTTTGGTTTATTTTGTAAAATGAAAAAAAAAATGTTATATTTCAAAAAAGTAAGTCACTTAGAAAGTATCACTTAAGTGTTTAGCTTGATCTATAGGCTGCAAATTATCACCCCAAAATGTGCGATGTTCCACTATGACCCCCTTTGATGAATTGTCTTAAAAAAGAGCACAATGAATGCTGTAACCAGGAGTCTCATTTTTAGATTTTATCAGCTGTAATCATCCATCCATCCATTAGCAATGCCAGATTATCTGGGGTAGTGGGGGCTGGAGCCAGTTCCAACTGAGATGACATGAGGAAGGTTACAACATAGACAGATCGTCTGTCATTTTGAAATTGTTGGCTGTTATCTGAGATGATCTTATGCTCAAAGATTTTTAAAAGATGTCAGTTGGTTGTGTTTTTTTCCAGAGTATTACATCTGTTCTTAGACAAAGTAACCCTAATCATGCAGCTACATAACAATCAAGTGCTAGTAGAGAATAGTTTGGACTATAGCTGTAGACATATAGCAACGTCATTAGAATAATACTGTTACTGCTGTTAAGTATCAAAGTTTATTTTCAGAGTAACTACGAAGCACTGTTAAGTATTCCTTTCCTTAATTCAAATTCAGGGATTTTTAAAAAAAATCTGTCTTCATTAACCATATTCTGAAACTGATATGGTACAGTCATACTGCAGCCACGCGGTAAATACAGGCCCATTATTCACTCTATCATGTGTGGTTAGCACTTATTTCACAGCCAGACAGTTATCAGCAGTTTGCAGGCATATCCAACTTGAAGTCAAACATATTCCGTATTTTGTCTACAGCTGTACCAGATTCAGCCTTATCAATACTTGATGATCTCTGCTTTCATAGTTCTCTTTCACTCTGACATTCTGCGCTGCCCCAGTGGGAACAGCATTTCGCTTTTGATTTAAGTCTTGATACAGTGTTTTATACTGGCTTTCCCATCCAGATTTTACTCCATTAAAGTCTCAGGGTAAACGGCGAATGAATCCCTCTCTCAATTAGCGCTAAATTAATACTGCAGGATTTAATAACACAGATGCCAGCAGACTTTAGATTTCATCTTGACCGAGGGTGTTGTGGGTGGGGGACAAACAGTGAGAATCAATGCTAGCTTTGCGTGTTTAGCTGGTTAAGATTATACCAGAGGATATGGGAGCTCTTTGCACTTTCCTTGACCAGTGTGTGAATCTCTTTGTTTTGAGTGAGCTGCGTGTGTGTGTGTGAGTCTTGAAGAACAAAATAGCTTAAGGACGACGATGGCATGGTGTGTATGCATGTAATCATGTGTGTGTCTGTGCACACACCCTCACGCAATGCTGTCATCTGGCCCTTGACTACAACGGCACAGAGTTTCTCTTGTATACATATCTCCATAGTAACTAGGTTGCAGTTGACATAAAACTATGCTGTTGCTGTAGCAACGGCAAAACTGATTTGGCTTTACTGACTTAAGCGCATGTGAGCTTCAGATGGGCACTGAGGTGCTGAGTGGGGGGGGTAGGATGAGTGTAGATTCTCATCTTGCAGTATATCCACATATGTGCTTGTGTGTGTGCGTGTGAATGGATAGAGGTGATTTTGGCAAGGACAGCCTGTCTTGTCTTCCTGTTGCTGCACACCGCTTAAGACAGCACGCTAATTAACCCTTCAAGATCCTATTCCCCTCTCTCCCCTGCACACATTTCCAGACGCACACACAGGACATGTCTGATACACAACCAAACAAGTATACACACACAGACACACTCACAAGCTTGGGTGAATGCTTGAAAAGACACACACACACACACTCAGGCGCTGTGTCGGTGTAGAAATGAGGGCACATCTCTGCAGACTCCTACTCTACCTGCCAAGTGCTGTGCTTTATCTGAAGCTGCAATTACAGAATCTCTGTAATTTTAGTCAGACTCCACCATTCAAAGCTTTTCACTGAGAATATCTGCATGTGAATACTCCTTTTTTCTCCCTGCTTTGCTTTTTCGTTTACCTGTTTATGTCTTTTTGAATCGAGCAGGCAATTACAGGGTTGAAGATATTCTCCCTTATGTTGCATTATGTTTTTACTCATCGCTAAAAGAAGAAAGACGAGGGAGCTGGTTAAGGGGAGGTCAAGTTATCATTGTGATGGATAGACAGAAACACACACACAGAGTGAGAGAGACATGGGGGAAGCGGGAGACATGGCTTACTGTGAACACACCAAATCATATTTCCATCAATTTACAGAGGTGGAGATTAATATGACAGTGGCCTATTTGTTCCAGTGACTGTATTTCTGGGTCATATCCAGGCAGATGACAAGATGAGGACTAGTTTAGAATAAGCTTGGTGCTGTGTGTGTGTCTGTGTGTCAGTCTTGCGTGTGGGGGTTCAAACTTGCAAAAGAGAGCGTGAGAGAGTGTTAGTCTCATGGTTGCCATGGCTTTGTTTACAAACAGGATTCTTCGCTGTGCTGAATGACATGCCTTAATGACAAGAGTTTTTGCCCTCAGACTTCTGGATCAGTGCTGAAGATCAGTGTTGTAACAGTACAACACACACTCATGTGAACACACACTCTCTCAGTGATATATCTCTCTTAAAGCCTCTTATGAAATCACAGCAGGGTGAACTGGCAGTTTTGTAATCTAAAACTCACTATGGAGCGGTTCAGTGTTGCACTTAAGTGTGTCACCTCTAACTTAACCTTGCCCTGTTCAAACAAGAGGTGTCCTTGATTGCTTTATTTTGTAACTCAGAGTGTTATGGCATCTGGAGCGAGCTAAAATTGTCTGCGTAAGGTGGTTTGTTGACGTTTAACACCATTAGGTCACTGAAACCACAAAACTGACTGAAATCTGCTATGTGCAACAAATGGATGTTGTCTTATTTTCTCAAAAATCACAAGTCTTATTTTGATTCACTTTTGTCACATTTTAAAATATACACATGGACAAATTAGACTGCCATTTCCCAATAAACCAACACATCAAGTTAATCTTCCTTAAGGCATGCATCATTTAATCATGATACAATTGTACTTTGAGAGAGGGAGCACTTTTGATACTTACTTTATAAGCAAGTTTATTCAAAGCAGTATTTTCATAATAAAATAGGTTTAAAATACTATGCCAGGGTAGCTAACCCTGGTCCTCGAGAACCATAGTCCTGCTTGTTTTCTAACCATCTCTGCATTTACATGTTCTGATTGGCTGAATACACCTGATCCAGGTCATCAGCAATAGGTAAATCAGTAGCTGCATTGTTGGAAAACAAGCAGGCACGTGAATCTTTAGGACCATGTTTAGCCACTCGTCTACTATGCACTATTTCAAATGTCTTTTTCATAGTGACAAACCTACAGGAAGTTACACGCCCATGGTGCATTTCCCCTTACATCCAAAGAGCATTTTAGCACCTTTAAGCTAATTGTTTTGGTTTTTCAGACCACTGTTTTGCAGTTTTGGTTCATTCCCAACAAACAGTAGCCAGACAAGGCTACTAACCAGCCTGTAGTGTGGTGGTACTATTTAGAAGCTTATGAACAAGATATTTCTTGCAGTTGGAGGTAACCAAAACAGAGCTAATATCAGAGAAGCTTGGCTACAAATACATTTAACTTTTCCTGACTGTTGTATTAAAATGCAATTACTGTTTGCTAAAACATAAGCTGTGTAAAGGTTAAAAAAACTTTTAATACAGCTTTATTGAGCTGCTATAGTACAGCCAAGCTGGAACTGTTTTCTTGGTTCTGTCATTGTGACCTATGAGTATGAAGATAAGTGTTGTTGCCATGTACCATTTGTTTAATGTAACCTAAGGGAAGCAGTCTAAACACCTGTACGACTGGTACTTTCATACCCTCATACTCAAAATAATGGATCGATGACAAGCCAGGAAAACCCAAATTGCTTCACTCAATTAATTGTTAAGTGGCAAGATATTATAGGTGCTGTGGGAGTTGCTTACTTTGAACTACTTCCAGTTTGTGCCTCTTGTGTAATCAGTGATTTACGTCTGAGATTTTTGCTTCTGAATCACAAAAAGGAGTCACTGTGAGTTGTGCTATCGAATAAAAAAATGTGCATCAAATGAATTATTTTTCTTCCCAGCAGGGAAGTCAAGAGTCTTTTAGGAATTTGGAAGTGTCTTGAAAACAGCCACAAGCATTGGCAACTGACCTGCCAAGTTTGTAAAAGTTTGTTTATCTGTGAGGTAAACAGAAGCTTATCTGTGAGTCAGTTGTAATCACCATTGAAAATGCTGATAACCTCATGACAAGCATAAACTGGGGCAAACTTTGGAGTACATTAAAACCACATGGAAAGAAGGTTTTGTGCTCATGGAAAAAAAGTCTATTCAGAACACCTGTAGAAGAAATTTGCATATATTACTCCATTTTGAAAAAATAGCCTGTTGTCCAAGCAACTGGTCCTACAGTGCAGTGTACTATAATATTAATCCTCTCTTTATCAGTCTATGTAAAGTAAGTAATGATGGATCCTTGTATAACAGCAGGTTAATCAGGCTTAAACACAGTCAGGATAATGTTTTACTCTGACTGTGGGTGCCCATCATAAAATTATATGGATATATATTTGGATTTGCAGTATAGTTTAAGTCATATTACACACGATAATGCAGTGGACAACAAATCCTCTTAGACTGATGTTTCTCTGTGCATCATATGTCTTTTTAATCTCATTTCATTACTGAGTTGGAAACAACATTTTCTTGCTCCTCTCCTACTAACAAATATGAACTCTACAGTACAAAGGGTTTAAAAGTGTTATTTTAATATAGTAGGGTGCTTTTTAAATAGGATCAGCCACTTTTGTAACCAGCCGGGCACTGCAGTTTTCAGCCGATGCTCAAATAAAGCTTATGTTGAAGACGTTTTATGCTTAAAACATGTTAAAATATTAAAATGTCAGTGTCCAAGTTCATTGTCATGAAGGAACATTGCTAACAGTATGTGTTATCATATTGATGTGTTGTTTTTTTATATTAGCAACAAGACTATTGCAATGTTGGTTGTGTGGGGCACCATCTAGATTCAGACTGAAAGTGCCATGAAATTTGTATTGATTTGTTTAAAGGACAACTTGATTTTCAACTTGTTCACTATGGTTCTAGTATGGGGCATTTATATATTTGTATTTATGTAATTGTCATCTGGTTGCTGATACTGCTGAGTTTTACTAGTTGGCTGATATGTTTCTTAGTGAAAACACCTCTTGATTAAATCATCTGGAGGAGTTTGTCATTATTATTTTCTATTATTGAGTTTAGATTTCCCTCATCAGCCTCAGCTGTGCTTAAATTCATAGAGGAGGTCATAGTAGCAATAAAATGTGGTACATTTCTGTCTATGTATTTTCCAATTGTCTAAGATGAACTGTCACCAGATTTTTGATGTCCGAACTTTTACCAGTTACATCAAGCACATGGTAAGTAATGCTATGTATGATAGGTAGGTAGGTAGGTAGATAAACAACCAGTACTGACAGTTAACATATCTTTGAAAAGATAATATAAGCAATGCAGTAGCTGTAGTGTAGTGCTACTGGTTGGGTCAGTGGCAGCAGGACTTTTTAATATCTCCCACTGCCAAGGGAGACCAGCCCCCACAGCTTATATAACACAGGAAACAGATGTTGGTAACACACAATCATCTCTGTCTCTCTTCCCCCTTCTGACTCCCTTTTTGTCTCTCTTTCTTCCCCTTTTGTCTTGTACTCGCATTATGGCATGTTCCAGGCAAGTTAGAGTATATATGTTTTCTCCATCAACATACTACCTGTGCATTTGTCAGTATTCTGCAGTTTAAAATAAACCCTAACTACTACGAACTTAGAGTACTTACACAGGTATACAGTGTATAGTTAAATCTGTTTTATTTAAGTGTAATATTGCTTTAACTTTCAATTTGGATCTAATGTTTTAGTTTCATGCTAAGTGAGACATCAAGTATGTTAGGGGTTGATGTTTCGACTGGATTATTTGTTGTGTAATCCTACTCTTTAGCTGCAAACACTACAGGGATGGGACTATTTCCCAGCACATAGATACATCACAAATAAACACATCATCCAGAAAACAGCGCTCACCTCAGAAGAGTAAGCCCGTGTGGGATCAAAGGATGGAGAGAGGAAATAGTAAATGTCAAGACCATGGTCCTCTGCCTCCTGCATTTCCACCTCAAGATCCATTTTGCAGAGGGATCTTATTTTTAAAAACATATGTCATATTGCATCAAACAGAAAATGTAAAAACCAGGTCTGACCTCAAATATTTTTGTGATAATCGGTTTTGAGATATGCTGCCTCTTTTTCAACTTTTTGAATTTGTCTGAAAATGAAAAGTTCGTATCATCTCTTCTCGCCTCCAAGCCCATGATGCCTGTTACCAAGGCGACTGTTCTAACCCAGGTGACAGACCCTTCCTGTGTGGTTGTGTGCGTCGGGGGGGGGATTCTACAGATTGAGTGTTTTGATTGGCTGGCTGGTTGGCAGCAGCAGGGACCCCAGCAAACAGAAATTCTGTAGAGAGCATTGATTTAATCGGCTGGCAAGCGGGCAGACAGTAGGGACACACATAGACACACACACACACACACACACACACACACACACACACACGCGAGCACATATATATACAAGTGGCTGGTGAGCTGGAGGTGCAAGGGGAAATTTGGCCCAGTGGGGGTCACCTCAGTGGGAGCGAGTGTATGTGTGTGTAATATCATGCTCTCCAGGAGAGGCGTTGCTGGCAGTAATAGAAGCACTCCCTGGAGCAGACCATGCTGGGTAATATCACACTCCCTAGGGAACTCACTATACACACACTCACCCACAGGCACACACACACACACACACACACACAAACACACACACACACACACAGCACACAGTACATATACACTGTGTTCAACACGACTGACATACTAATGCAGAAATACAGACAGGGGCCACACAGTGTACACACATCCCATTAGCTTCTTGCCTTACAAGTTTGAGTGTGTGGTAGCACAGTTTTTGACTGATAGTAAGAAGTGGTAGGATATAGAGCTCTAACGCTTGTCAGTACAGTACATTAAACAACTTCTTTAAAGCTGCTGTAAGTTGTGAAAGTTAAAACTAAAACTACTTCACTTTTACTGTTAATTACAAAATTATTAAAGCTGTTAATCAGTTCCTTCTGGCTCTACCCTTAGGTTGGTCTCTGAAGTTGGTTGAGCTTTTCAAGTTTATAACTGGCAGCAATGCTGAGCTAGTTGCATTATCCACTATTTCCAGCTGCTGCCTTCTTGTAAGTTACATCCAAATGTACTGCAGTCAGCCACAAGAAGTGGTTTTAATGTTGACATGTGTACTAACTGATGTGCAGCTTTGTAGCCTCATAAGAAGTGAGCTGTGATGCGCTGTGTCTTCTGAATTTTTCCCCATACTGACCCCCTGTCAACCACATTAAAAATGGTTACAGTTGGTGGAGATTGTATGTGGAGATATTCACACTAATCAACAAAAGGATTCAGAAGAATAATGTAGAACTAAGTATAATATAAGGATTTTTTAGAAGAAAGAGTGATGGGGTAGATGAAGTGTAAACCCTTGTTTCTGATTTGCTTTTGCTTCTCTATAAGCACATAATAAATCGTGATCACTTGACAGCTGTTCTTAAACGTTACTCTTACACCTTGCAGCAAGTTGGAGTAAGTTGCTTGATAAATGTGTCTCATTCTTCTGTACACCTTGGCACATTCTGAACTGTATTTCCTCAGGCCCAAGGCCCCATAAGTCGGCAAATAAATCTGAGTGATCAACATGATCCTGAAGGAAAGCATAGAGAGAATGTTTCTGCTAAACTAAATAATTTTTCTTTTATCTTGGGTTTTCTGTTCTTTTCTGAGTAATTGTGAGAAAAAGAGCACAAACAGAGCAGTGTGGACCGTGTCTGTCACAGGTAGTAGTCCCAGAAAACACTGGCCACTGTGAGGCTGATGGATAATCCAGAATTACTTCTACACAAACACACTGAATATGAATGAATTATTGAAATATTTCAGTGCAGAAATGCCATTCACCTTCAGAGAGAAGAGCGAAAATATGTTTGTTTTTGTAATGTGGATGAATTGACCCTTCAAGCAGTCACAAGCCAAAATACTGGAAATCACTGATGTAGTGCAAACATTAAAGTTTGTTTTTCTTGTGCACTTTTGCACCTCAGGTTTCTGAATTTGTCTCCAATTAAAGCTCACAAATGCACGTCTGGCACATCCGACATTTCCCTCTTAATAGACGCCTTGCTGAAATCAGAAGCGTGCAGTGGTGACATCTCCCCACCCTGTAGCCTGTACCTGCATCATATCACAGAGCACTACAAAGTGAGCTGAACATGAGGGAGGACAGCTTTAATTTTATATTTACTTCTCTCTCTCCCTCTCTCTCTCTCTCTCTTTCTCTCTCTCTCTCTCCCCCGTCCTGCCATTCTCAGTCTCTTGTCGTACACAAACTCCCGATTTTGCCACATTCAGATGACAAGGCAGATGAAAGCAAGGAGAGGGCTGTAAGAGATAGAGATGGGAAGTGTATTTTCATGGCAGCCCGGCTGAGATCCCTCCCCTCCCTATAATCTATAGGCTGGTTTCAATCAGATTGGGAGCCGACAGCTTCATTAGGTGAGGGAGAAGTTGCTTTGATCTAAAAGTAGACTCCATCATCGCCTCCGGAATGGAAAAAGTTAAAGAGTTTCCTTGTGTCTTAATCAGTGAAAAGCTTTATTTTTTAATTTTTTTAAGGAGAGGCAGAGCATTGGAAAATATTAAGGGAGATATCACTGATGTTGTATTAATTCCTATTCCTCTGAGTGTTATCTTCCTTGGGAATATGGGATTATTTGTGTGGGTTTTTTGTGCCTGTTTGATGCACAGAACTGTGTGTGTACAAATGATTTTGGTAAATAAGAATCTGGACTTTGAGCTTGTGTTTGGGCTTTGGCTCAGGTCAGTGTGCTGTGCTGTGTTTGTGATGTGCTTTGAGGTGCCCGATAGCACTTTCAATAACATCTCTCTCATCTCTCTCCCTGTCCTCCCCCTCCACCCCCCGACACTCAAACACACACTCTCTACATCCTGCTTTCTTTCTTTCAGAGCATAGGCAAAGGCTCTCTGTGGTCCATAGATCCAGAGTATAGGCACAACCTGATCCAAGCACTTAAGAAGACGCCGTACCACCCCTACTCGCCCGGCCTGGCCACCCCCTCCACCTCGCCACCCACCCTGCCTCAGGCATTTCACCACAGGTAAGAAGGATTAGCTGAATGACAGATTTTTTCAAATGCTATATAGATATTCCTTAACTTATAACTTTGATTCAGGGTCAACGCTGCAGTTCACTGCTGCCTCCCACTCCAGGAATGACATTTAAAAGAATCTGATGGGGAATTGGCAATTATCTTAAACAATGTCTTTATAGGTATGAATGAAATGCTCAAGTGGTCCAGACCTGT
>OMLM01010328.1:1675-17235 GCA_900302695.1 Helostoma temminkii | reverse complement strand
TCTAGCAGGTTATTTCAGAAGTTCTTTACATACACGTTGCATTATTGATGGCCACCAACTATGACTGGATGGATGTATGATCTAAGAAATAATGCAAATTTTCTTACACTGCGTCTTGACCTTAGTAACAGATGCAGCTCAAACATTTCTGAGGTAACTTTTTGAAACATATTTTAGTACACACATTTTTATACCTTCAGCTGAATGACAGAATGAAATTATTTACAGCTGTGCTTGTTTTCAAACTTAGAAAAAAGTTTAGTTAGAGTTTTAATGCCATGTTTTGCTCTCCCCCAGCTGCAATGCAGAGGTTTCCTAAGTTTTATACACTCTCATGGGCATGCTTATTTGGCTTGCTAAGATTTTAAATTTGAGTTTCAGAGCAAGCAACTTTGTTCACTATTCAGGTGGGACATTTTAAAACCTTTAACAACTTTAAATGGTAGCTGAGTTAGCATTCAGTAATTTTAGAGCACAGCCTCCACTATCACCTTATTCCCCTTTAAAGCTTTTTTTTTAAACAATACCGGGCCTTTAAGGCATTGTTGCAAACTCTAGAGTTTCAGTCACTTTCCATAACCTCAGACCATTTTCCTTAAAACACATAGAGCTAGCTCTGGTTACTGATGAACAGAGTCCAAACTCTCTTGTGCCCACAGCACATATAAAATACATCTGCAACAAACACCTGGTACTACAATTTCCAACTGCTGAAAAAGGCTGGAAATTTTCAAAAACAAGCAACTTTTGAAAGATCTTGAAAACTCACCATTTGAGGAAATGACATCATCCTCAGCTAAGCCCTGCCCCAGCACCAACCATCATCTAAAGTCTGACAGAACAAACACAGTCTGACAGAGCAGCCATTCTTAAACCTCATCCTTGTGGACTTTACTTTTACTGGTTTTCCATTCTGCCACCGTATTCATTGCAGCCACCTGGTGTCCCAGGCGTAAATCACTTACTGATTTAGTGTCACTAGCTACACGACTAGGAACTGTAATTGAGAGTCATTGTAACTTTACAAGCACTCACTGAAACACAGATTGTCTTTTCAGATCTAGGTCCATTAGGTATTTGGTGGTGTCTTATTTCTATGTACCTTGCCAAACGGTGACGATAAAACAGCTACAATGGATTTTAATAAAACATAAATAACCAGCACAATAAATTGTGTTTTAATTGTACATAGAATTAAAATGACTTACAATGCAAACATAAGTCCTGTTACATGTGGCTGAAAACGTTTTTCTAGGCTAATTACATTGCTAGAGTTTATGTACTGTGTCAAAATCTATTTGTTTAGTTGTTTAGTAGGTGTTTATTGCCTTTTATGCCTTTTATGCATAATGTATCACTGGGTCAGTAAAAGTATATGCAAAGGTGTTTCCTTTCCTGTGATGTTTCTGTTCTGTATGTGTCATGTACATGTTTGATTGTTATTATTCTTAGAAATGGCAGAATTTAGAGTGTGCATGTGTTTTGTTTTTATTTATTTATTTATTTATTTTGCTGTTTCATGTTGCTTTAAAGCGCTAAGATTAAAAAATCGAATCAGATTTAAAAATCCGATCTTGGCTCCTTGGTTGTTTTGGCTGTACTTCAAGAAATGCCATGTCTGAAATTAATTATAAACCTCAATGTTGTTTGTGGAGACACTACTTAATTAATGGATTTGATCATCCTTCACACATTATCTAGCAATTAATACTTTTTAGTATGAATAAACTGTCCACTTCATCATTTATTTTCCTTCCAATTTCAGTGTCATCATTTAGCTAGAAACTGAGTGAAGTTGTTGCTGTTCTTGCAAAAGCACCAACATTGAGTTACAAGAAATCTCACTTTTATGTGATTTTTTTTCTGCCTGACAGTGTGTGTATTGATTCAATTACCTAAAAGTCATGCCAGTGCCTGTGTACCTCTCTCCCCGTTTTCTTTTCAGTATTTTCCCTGTCAGCGTACCCACTTGTATCAGTCTTTCAACCTTCCCTCCTTTCAGCCTCGCTTTCTGTCCATTTGTGTCTCTGTGCGTCGAGATCCTCTTCCCCCTCCTCTTACGTCGACATCTCGCATTCATTACTGCATGGCCTTGGCTCAGTCTGCTCTTTTCCCTTCTGTGGTGCTCAATTACTCTGTCTTCCTGGGGCAAGCACTGGTGTCAAGCTACTGTAATGACTTTCTGATTATCTGTCTTTATGTGATGAATGAGATGGAAATGTACCACCACGGCCAAACGGGGGCTGGAGCTGTGCCAAAGTGCCACACCACAGTCAGGGCGGATGGGAGCAGCAAAGCAATAAAATAAATAACATTAGATTGTAATACAGATGCAACTGTTGTTATCTGTGTCACTGCAACTACAGGAGTCATGCTCAATTTTGCTATTGTAAGACTTGTGATTAAATTTATTGTTTATGATGTAACATGGGAAACAACAAGCCATCCAGTGATATATTAATCAACCATCTATCAGAAGACAAAACTATAGCTCAGACAAGTCTTTGTTGATTTAAAAGTGAGACGTGGGTTTTATTTCTACCTGGTTGGAGATGTTCTTTGTGCAGACTCAACAGGAACTCGCCCCAAGTCATAAAAACACCCATATCAAGGACAAAATTATCCTCCATTTTAGCATCTAAATCTACAAAGCTTGCATGATGCAAAGCGATTGCTGATGCTTGACTTTGACCTTCTAAAACTCTCCTATTGATTTTCTCCTTTTCCTCCAGATGAATCTTGATGCCTGTTCAGCCTCTAATGTGCTGGAGGTGAAAAATGAGGTTGACGTAGACATGGTTAACCATAATGCCAAGGCGGATGCCACCCGATAGCAGCCAGACACCTGAGAGAGCAGGCCTAGGTCCAACTCGCCACTCACCCCCCTCCACTTCTATTATTCATCCCTCTTTCAAATGCCTTTTATGCTGCTCAATTACCCCTCCAGCGGCCCAGTGTGGACACTGTAATGACATTCTGATTATCAGTCTGTAAATGAGAAATGAAATGAGTGTGTGATGCCGTGCCAGGGGAAGAATGGAATGGCTAGAAGCCTTTCAAAAATGGTAGATGTGGAGGGAGGGATGAATGCAGCACTTTGGTGATCATCGACAAGACGATAAAAAGCAGAAACATTTTGTAACATTTTGTATGAAATTACACTTTAGAATTTAATTGCCCCGCATTCAAGGCCTCACTGTGTGGTTTAACAATACAAGGAGATCTTTTATATTTTCAAACAATCAGCTGCGTGGAAAGGAGCCATGTTGCAATTGAAAATATGTCTTTCTCCTCATTTGCTTCTCCTCAACTGTGCTGACTAGTGGAATAAAATTTCCTGCTTGCTCCTCTCACAATTTAAATATCAGACTAATGTACACCAACTAGGACTGCCAGTGAGTTTAATGAAAAATAAATGTTGATTCAATTCACTTGCAGTGAAGAACCATTTGACAAAAAAAGCATAGCGTGCAATATAATATTTAAGGAGTAATTTTTTAAAGCCCCTGCTCAGCTCTTTATAAAAAAACATTGATACGTGACTGTTTCCTGCTCAGCCATCAAGAAAGTTGTTCCTCTGTTTTATAACACCATGAACTGCCTTTCAGTACCAATTACCCACTGTTGTTCTTGTCCAGGGTTATCTGGCAATTATATGCAACTCTGGGCCATATCTGTGTTCATTAGATCTGCAGACTAACTGGCCCACTAAACTACAGTTGCTTCATCCTGGAGAGTTACTCTCATTTCAGCCCAATCAACAGAAATGCTCTGCAGCCCCAGACTGCTGTTTAATGGGATATTAACACCCTGATCAATCACCTTAACTGATATTTTTTAGGCATTAACACACTCAAACTCTAACAGATGTAATTGTTAGATAGGGAGTGGGATCCCCATCGGCAGTAATTGGGCCATTATGGATGCAGGCATGACTGAGAGATTTAGAATGCCAGTGACATGGGAGATAGATAGAGCCAGGGCCTTTGTGGGTGGAACTGTGTATCACTCATGCTTGGGCACAAGAGAATTCCCTGTTAAAAGCCTGGTTTAAATTAGCCGAGTATGCAATCGAATGTGTTTTTAACAATCGTGCATATGTGCATAGCTATACGTGCAAGTAAGTGTGTATGCGTGTGTTTTCTCTTATCTGTGCCAGGGTTTCAGCCCAAAAGTACCTGGAGTGTCAGTGGCAATGATGCCATATGGTGTATTGTGTTGACTGCATTTGCGTTGTGTGTTGTGCCATTAGAGCCAGGAGCCAGGGAGTGACTTTGGCATCTTCATTAATCCTGGCTAACTCCTGTGTGCCAGAGAGCCCAGTTCCATGAGAGCCTGCTGATGCTAGCACAATGTCACAGCTCACTCAGTCATTGCTCCTCCCCCCTTCAGTGCACAGCAGGAAGAAAGGGACCAATTGTTTGCAAAATACCTTTCATTACTCTATTGGCTGAGAGCATTTTAAGTGAATTTGTGTGAATTATTGCCCATAGCTGAGTTTATGATGAGAAATGTCTGTGAGTGCACTTCGAAGATGTCTTATTGAAGCTTGGTGGAAGTAAAGCGCTGAAAAAGGATTGCAGAGGCTAAGTAGGAAAATAGCCCACTGCTACATTTTCATTCTTGTTAAATAGGGTTTGCTGTTCTCCTTAAGAATAAAAGCTATTAAGTGAAACCTTGTTCTCTTTTATGTGTGTCCTTTGGGGTCAGGAAGAGGCATAGAAAAGATTGAACAGTGTTAAATCCCACATTCACACATGTGAAGAATTTAAGCAGCTCTTTTATAACAAGTAATAGTGTTTTCTTCAATTCAAGTAATGAATTTCGCATTCATGTTGCAAAATAATGATGAGCAATAGTGAGTCGCATTCATTTCTACTCAGCTCCTTACGCTTTTGTAGCATGCTTTAAAAAGCACTGCATGGGTCGCTTTCTTATGAGAGGTAATATATTGTGGAACGGGAATCTTGTTTCCATAACAACAGGCTGCTAATTTCAGTTTACCTTGTTACAGGCATGCTGGATTATTTAACAATGTTTAATTATTACTTTACAACTTCATCTACTGGCACCATTGCTTCTTTGCTAACATTGATTGGTTGTCAAAAACATTTACCAGCATACAGGATTTAAATTGTGGCTATGTTTTTTGCATTACAGCATGTGGTTGCTACTGTACCTGTATTCCTATGTAAGGGCAAGAGCCTTCACCTGAGTCAGTTTATTAAAGGACAAACTTACAGCTACAATAATCAACTTAAGCTAGCAGTAGTATGATGCTTAAATACACTGATCAGGCATAACATTATGACCACCTGTACAATCTAATGCAATCCATTATAACAGCTGTGCCATGAATTCTACTTTTACAAAGTTAAAATTTGTTTTTAAGTTGAAACTGTCAGAAATAATACTTCTACATGTGTATTATTATGTAGTCATTGTGGGTGGAGGGAGTTGTTTTTGGATCCCTATTTGATGTAAATAGGGAGGCCAGAACACTGCCCCTCCCATTCTTCCCCTCTCTGTCTGCCTGCACTGCTGTGCTCTAACACACTCTCCCCAGCGCTTCAGGAAGTGATCGTCATGAAATGAACACTGTTCCAAAATTATACATAAGGAGAAGGACGGGATGGTAGGATGGGTCAACAACACCCAGGACTCAAGTTCAGGAAATAATGACCTTATCTTTTCACTGTATTTGTGTTATCATTTACTTAGCATAGACCTAAAATTTATGTGTCTAATAATGATTTTCTTTGTACTTATTTCCAACCAACCGGTGATATTTCCACAACTGTCACAGTTTTTATGATTGTTGTCATGACAACAGGTCTGACACACAGCCACCTTCATTTCATAGACGTCAAATAGTGTTACTCCCTTATCATGATTTACACCATTTGAATCTAGTAATCTAGTAACTGGCTTTAGGTTGTGCAGATATAGTAACACTTGATTCCATTGGTGTTTTGCTTTTTTTTATAGCACGCCATGACACTATGGCTTTTTGGCTAAGCACAATCGCTGCGCCAAACATAGGCAATAGGCAGTTGTATTTGCCACAATTTGTCTGACTGAACATAACACATTATCTCATTGTTTTTCCTTAAGGACCTATATATCTGTTCAACTAAAACATGAGCAGCGCTGACAGTTTTCCATTGTTGAATCAGGTCACAATGTCTGGTTGCTAGACAGGCAGATCAGACTACTTCAGTTCTGTAGGAGACTCCTCTACAATATCATTTTTAGCATATGAGTGATCAGTTTTTACTCCACTCTATTCAAAGTAGTCAAACCTGGTTTACATGTCAAGCTTCTGAATCCACAACTCTCAGGTTTGACTGCACCACAAAAACAGCATGAAAAAAAGACTTTTTCCAAAGGATGAGGTTTACTTTGTTGACGCGCCCTTACAACACTGTTATGAGCAAAGAAGACATTTTATGCAATATATTATTTTTCAGTATAGTCTTTCATGTTGCTATGCTTGTCAAATACTTTTCACATGCTATTCTTTTTTAGAGGATCCCCATTAATTGTGAAGAAAACTAGGACTTATACAACAAATTGTTTTGCTTTTAGTCTTCTTATGCTGAGAAGACCTGAAGAGATTAATATGTGTTTAAAACTTAAAGTTTAATAGTGCTTTAGAGAGCAGTTCTATTTGTAAATGGTAATGTTTTGACCTGATTGATTCTACATGGATACTGTACTTCTTGCCTATGATTCAGTACAGTCTGTACAGCTAATGATGGCCTGGGGCATTCAGAGGGTTTTCACTAAGCAAACAGACTTGTGATTGAGATAAAGGCTGTCAGACGTGATCAACGAACAGGCTGTTTTCCTCACCCAATGTGGACTCAATATTAAGAGACAGTTCACTGTGGATCCACTGGACCAACTACAGTTAATCATCCTGCTTATACTATAAAGTGTAAATTCTTAAACATTCCCTCAAAATTGAAACATAAACACGTATATATACATATTCAAATACATAAAGTGAAAAACTAAGCGAAAAACCTAAGCTGCTTTTACACATGCACTGGAACCTTGAACTTCTCCAGACTTTGCCCAGGTGAGCTCCACGTGAGAACGCAAATGTCTGAGTCAGTCAGCATGGACATTAAATGAACCAGTACTAGTGGGAGCCGCACTAGTACAAAGTCTGTGTAAAGTCCAGGCTGTATTTCCATGTTCAAATATAGAAAGTAATTGTGTGGAGTATTCACCCTTTCAGTTGATCTGTTCAGCACAACACCAGAAAGTCATTTGTGCCCATTCATCCTATAGAGCACTTATGAGGTCAAGCACGAATGTTGGACGAGAAGGCCTGGCTCACAATCTTCATTACAGTTCATCCTAAAAGTGCTTGATGGGGTTGAGATCAGGACTGTGTGGTCTGTGTGGGCCAGTCAAGCCCTTCCACTGGCCCGCACAGAGGCATCTGACTCATCAAACCATCTCTTCATAATCCTTGCTTTGTGCACTGGGGCACGGTCATGTTTTAAAAGGGCCTTCCCCACACTGTTGGAAGCATAGCATTGTCCAAAATATCTTGGTGTGCCCTTCACTGGATATAAGGGGCCTAGCCCAAACCCTGGGAAACTAATACTTGTGTCTTAGTAAGGTACTGGTACACCACTTCCCACCAGAAGAGCTTCAATGCAGCTTGTGTTTGATTGTACAAGTCTGTGGAACTCTACTGGAGGGATGACCAACATGCTTCCAAAAAATATTCCCAAATTAGGTGTTTTGGTAATGGTGGTGGGGAACGTTATCTCACACATCAGCCCAATCTCCCATCTCCCATATGTGTGTAATTCTGTACTATACAATGCAGGGAACTGTTTCTCAACTCTGTTATTCCAATTTTTCCTTTAATTTGTCACCCATCTGTATGTGAACACTTCAGTTTATTGTTACATAATACATTTATCACCAGTGCATATACTGTGACAAATTCATCCTAGCAACAAGGGAGTAGAAGCAGGGTTATCAAGATGTAGCCAGACAACAAAAGGGAAAAGGGCAGAAGTGACAAATACTGTATGTATTGAAAGGAAGAAACAACACAGAAAGGACAAAAGAAAAACAAGAATAATACAGTTATGCAAGCTGCTCTGTAAAACAGCACTTTGCTCTATGTTAACATGCTCTTAGTAAAAATTATAACAGATGTAAGGGGATCTCAAGTCTTTAACCCCATGTTGTCGATAAATGCCTGTACCAAATTGGAATTATTGCAATTCATAACATTTAACTATGGCTAAAAACTGAAAAAAATCGAACAACGTGAAAAGAAGAGGGTGGCAAGCTGACAAAAGGAGTAAGTAATTAGATCCACTAGTAATCAGTAAATTACCCACATTGTAGGTTGCCTGTGATGATGTGATACTGTGTGTCTTTGCCATGGAGGATGCAATGACACACATCAACTACTGGATGCATTTTTACCCTGAAGAACAGCATACAACGAATAAAGACTTAAACAAAGTCAGACTAAAATTAAAATGCAGCGATTATTAATTTCTTTATCTCTGGTGTAAACATGATAAAAGGGTACTGCCAACAACTGCACTGCTTCTCTGAAATGTTTTGACGTGTGTCAAGCAAAACTCCAGTTTAAAGTTGCATGTCTTTGTCAGCACAGAGAACTCGGTGAGAATACATCAGAGATAAGCGTGTTCCTCTGACTGAGGGCATTCTTTTGGAGACGGGCAGAGCGCTGTCTGACTTTGCACATTTGTCTTCTGCACTGAAGCACATCAGCAGTTCATCTTGATAACAAAAAGGGCTATGTGAGCGGATTTGGTGAAATAACCTTTTTTGTGAATATAATTTGAAAAGCAATGTCTGGGTGTCTGTGGCGTAAATAAAAAAAAGAAAAAAGAGATGTGATTGTGCCATCAAACATTTTATCTCAGTGCCTTTTGTAGTGCTGACCTGTGCCTTATAACATTTCTTGATTGACTTTTTGCATCTCGTACTTTCTTTGTTCTCGATTTTGTGAACATTTGGTAGTTAGCTGATATAACTTGGTTGGTATGAAGTACATTTTCCGTGTGGACAGCAAGCCCTCTCAGACGTAGGAAGCTGTACAGTACAGTGCACTGAAAAAAAAGAAAAAAATAAGTTGCACTTGAAGTGTTTTATCAATGCATCCAAGATCTCTATTTTTCATGTGAATAGGACAGTGAAGTGGTGGTAGATGGAACATGCAACACAAAGAACCCGTGAGTGGGACTCTGAGAGGCCAAATGGAACCCTATTCAGCCAATTACAGTCCTGGAGGGTGCAGTACAGTTGATCCCCATGGTAACGCACATGAAGGGCACTCTGTACCTCCTCCTGCTCCTTCTCTGTCCCCATCTTTTCATGTGGAAATATACTCCATTGTCCTGAGCTCCACTCGCAGAAATGGCATCCTCATTTGCGAAAGGTTTGCTAGAGAAGAAGTACGACTGTTGAAAAACGGTACTTGAGGAGCACCAGAAATAACATTCGCAACAAGATGATGGAAAAACTTAGACAGGGACTTTGTTTACCTGTTTAGTAATTTAATATGCTTTCAAGAAGTTGTAAAATGTACTTTGTCTGTGGAGTGGAGGAAAGTAGTAATTCAGAAATACATTAGCACATGCATCAAAATGAGACAGTTCCATTACCATGATTGTTTCAACATCCTGCAATGTAAGACCTGCCTGGAAAATAAATGGATTTTGGAACCAAAAAATATGTGAGTCATGGCTTATTTAGACACGCTAATGCAGGTTAAATTCATGCTAGTGGTCAATTTACAAAGGGTCAGAGTGTGTTGTCCAACCTAGGTTGAACACAAGGTAGACGCGGTCTGGCTTTGGCAAGCAGGTGTTTCTGTTGTTGATGGGAATTCAATGTAATATCATATTTACAGAACATATCTAAAGCATATTTATAGAATATTAAGGCACATCTGTGAATTACAAAAGTATAATTAGAAAGAGGTTAGCTAGTCTATATGCAATTTATGCCAGCATGTTATTACAACCAATGTTTAATTATTGTATTTAGCTACCACTACCAATCACAGTATGTACGGGAGACCACCTGCCATTGTACTGCTATTGAAGCAGTTGCACTATTTCCACATTTTTGAAGAGACATCTGCCAGGGTGCTACTTCAGGATAGCTAAAGTCTGAAAGTACCATATTTTGTTCTATATTATATTATTAATAGTTTTTTTGTAATTAAATACTGTCAAACAGACCAGAAAGGCACAGTGTCATACATCAACAGTTTTTGGTTTTAGAAAGAAAGGAATTAACACCATCCTTATCAAATTTTCTTTCTCATCTTTAATTAAGTCCCTGCAGAAATCTATTCTATTCAACTAATTTTAAACAGTGAATACCAATAAAGGCAATGTAGAGCTAGCTGGTTTATACTTGTTAACTGGGTGACATTATTTCAACATAATAAGGACATTTTATGTTTTTAGTATGTTGATAGTAAATAAATTAAATGAATTTGATTTGGTTTGTTGTTTTTTGGGTGGGGAAAATATCTGGTCTGAACTACAATACATAAAAACAACATTTTAAAATTGTTTATGTTCATGTTGAGGCAATCACGACACTGGCAGTGCAGTGCTTCTATTAAAATATTAAAAGATTATTCAAATCTTTTTGGGAACCTTACATAAAGTCTTACTGTGATTTTAAAATGCTTTATGTGAGTAAAGATGCAATGTATGTGAAAAGGATTTAAACTTTTGTTCAAACTTCACAGGAACAGATCACCTAGAGGGAATTTTTACAGGTCTTCTAAATATGATTTACATCACAGCCTCATTTGAGTTTATATTTCATGTTTCTGTTTCTGATACATTTCCTCCAAAATTCACTAGGAGAAATATGTGAGACAGGAGTCATCCTAGAGATGTAAGAATGATACAAAGAAGATGGTTTCTTTGAAAAAAATGAACAAAACACATACTTCTGTCAAACAAAGTACAAATCTATACATTTTCTCATTTTCTTCTGAGAAAAAAAGGTTCAAGTTCCCTTCTGCTTCTATCCCCCTCACATCTCCAAGATGACTCAAGCTCACTCATATTTTCTACTGAAGTTTAAGAGAAACATATCAAAAACATATACTAAAAGATAAAAATTAGCAGTAAAATTTTGCTCTGGGTAGTGACAGATATTGCTACGAAAAGTATGGAAGTGTGTGTATTTTCTTTACTTTGTAAGAGAGGTTATCATTATTTTTGACTGTGCACAACTTGGGAGGATTTAGTGAAAACTTTTTGACCCTTTTTTCTCCCCAACTCTCCTGACATGAGGGCAGTCCACTGGCCTCACATACTATGTTTTTTCTCACAGTACCTGATTATTAGAAACTCCACTGTCTGTTACCAAAGCTAAGTGTATGTATTTTGTTTAGTTTTCATTTTAGAAACAAATCACAACATAAAACTGCACAGCAGTGGGTCTTCTAACATTCCAGTTCCAATTCCAACCTTTAGGCTACTGATGACTTTTTTTTAAGGTGAAATGCATATTTAAAAAATCCACAAGGAATTAAAAGAGTTCCCATGCTCTATTCATCACATGCTATTAGCACGGACTGTTTTTTGCTTAAGTCTAGCACAGCGGGGTGGGAGACATTCAAGCCTTTACCAAAATAATGACAAACCTTTCTCTATAATGGTTCTTGTGTGTGCATCACAGAGAGTAAATTTAGGCCTGTTCATGTGTGTTCATTTGTGTGTCTGTGTGCATGCCTGTGCTTACCAATGCTATTAGATGACCACACCACAGGACAAAAAGCAATTACACCCCTAGCTCCTCCTCAGCCGAATTCAGCTGCTGCGAATGTGGACTGGAGTGATCCGGCAATTGGAACAAGAGACGGAAATGAGGTGAGACGGATGAAAAACAGGAAAGGGAAGGGATAGGTGTGTGAGTGAAAATGCTCAATCTGGAAGAGTGGTGATGTGCTATAATAGCTGCAGAGCGAGGCAATCTTGTGGAGTTGAATAGTGTTGAAAGTGCTAAGATTGAATGGTAAAAACAGAGCTTAGTCTGAGCTGAATGCTATTGTAAAGCAGAGGTCACACACTGAAGGACAGATGCAGCCAGCGTGGTTAGACTACCCCTGTATGCTTTATGTGTGAGTATGATGGTGAATTTGTGAGCTTTTCTATTTTCCAGTGGTTTCCCTTCCTGTATTTGTGCTCCTCAGTAAGGGTCAGGACGGGTCACTGACCTCTGCTCACTTTTACCAAAACGACTGTAGCCAAGTTAAACGAAACATCCCAAAGGCAGTTGCAGCACAGATTTATGTGTGTAAGGACACAGTGATGGAAGAACAGAAGGTGCAACATTCAAATGTCAGATCAAAGCTTGCAGGAGGGCAGGGGATGAAAAGATTGTGGCCTTGATCTCGGAGCGACACACAAGTCAAAACTCATGCACACACATGCAAACCAGAACAGAAGCCAAAAGGATATACCACCACCATACTGTTTACCAGATGGTTTGAATGAGAAGCTGCAAATTAAGTTTTCTTCAGTTCATAGTAGAAAATAGTGGAGTTTGATTTAATAAAATGGGTTTGTGTAATGCAGCCAGTAAGCTGCAACACTACAAATGACATGCACTATATGCAATTTCCAAATACTGCTAGATCTTTCCTAAGCTAAGACTACATAGTTGGAAAGTGGATTGATTTAGTCACTGTATATGAAATGCATTTTATTTTGAAGGTAAACTTCCTTTGTGGTTACTTGACCGGAGGTCATGTGACTTACATCTTCATCAGCTCATCAGTACATTGTGCTTTTGCTTGATGTGTTTGTCTTTTTGTTAGAAGAAGACCATAGGCAGACTAAAATCATTTCTCCCCCTATGCTGTAAATGTAAGCGCAAGCAGTGTGATGACTTTGTGAGAAACTCGTAATACTGTTGCTGGAGTGTGATACTTGAAATGCTAATTTGTACCTGCATACCCACAAAAGAGCAAGTTAAGTTACAAGATTGTTCATTCTGAAGCAGGAACTAAAAAGGTTAAAGAAGTAGATTAAAGTAGATAAACATGACATCTAAGCGTCCATAATGTCCCACATAAGTATCCAGTGCCTGTGGTACTGAACCTGATCCCAAGAGACAGAAAAATATCCCACTAGTTGCGCCTCAGAAATACTGAGCTGCTGAATGCTGAGTGAGATGTTTGCAGGGCCAGAGGGCTGGGATTGGAGTTGCTTTACTGGCTCTGCATGGAGAGGGTCTGGGCTCAGCTCTAAATTAGTGAGCCTTCTGGATCAATGTGGGCTGTAATTAGCTGCTATTGATCCCAGACAGATCAGCCACTACAGTAGACCACAGCCAAGCACCTCTCAACGTCCATCAAGCTGCATCCCCACAGCACAGCAGCACAGCCTCAGATCACTCTGAGAGCAAACAAATAATATCAGCCAGCACACTCAGCTCCTAGTAAGTGCACTAAAGATACTGTTCAACATTTCAGGATTCACTTACATATTCCATTAGCGCACAGTGCAATGCATCTTTTTGATTCAGTGTTTTATCTCGCGTTCCATTAAATCATATAGATTACATTACGTGCTTATATAACATGAAGAAAAAAATCTTGGGCTATTATCCTGATGCGTCACGCATAAATCAGTGGTCATTATGCACCAGAACTGTGAACAACCTCAGAGATGATGGTAATGCAATCTGGCATTTGAAAAAGAGATCCAATCTTCTCCGAGATGATCACAATCAAGACTTTTTAAATATCTCATCAAAGTGAACAAAGTGATTTTGCTCTTTTCACTAATGCTAATGATCTGGGCTGTCATTAGAGACCTTACATGATGATTGTGAAGTGACTGGCAACAACAAGGGTTCATCTTTCAGATAGCTCATCCATTTTGGAAATCATCACTGCTCCCAAAAGCTTCCCTCTTTTTTCTCTCATTTGAATTTGTAACCATAATAAAATACTATATGTAGCCTGTAATTATAATGAGACTGCCTGTCAGAGATATGAATTTAAAGTCAAAGCTTGAACTATTTAAGTCACTAAACAGATGTAATTTAATCAAAGGTAAAAGCACTGTGAAATGTAAATTTTTTTAATTCTTAGTTTTCTTAAAGCTCCACCATCTAGGGGCCTTGTATTTTCACGCCTAATAGACCTGAAATTTCTCCCTGTGTAACTTGGAGGCGATCATGCTCAAATTGTTACATTTCAGATAGCGCGCTTCAATGAACAATAATGGCAACATTAAAGATTCAAACCCGTCTATTCTGTTAGGAGACAGTTTATGAACACACATCTTCAATCTCACAGGGACATTCATCTTTGCGAGGTGTATAATTAACAGTGTTGACCTTTTCTAACAAACAATTTCTCTATTTAGAAATGCTACTGAGGAGCACTGATCCACACCCACAGGAGGGAGTAAAATCAGCCCCACTAGAAAAATAGTAGGGTAGCATTAATGTCTATGAGTATTCTCAATCGCCCAGCATATGCAGGAATACTAACTCAAAAGCAGCTGGATTTGTTTGTTCTTGAGGGCATTTCACCGCTCATCCAAGAGGCTACATCAGCTCTACTGATAGCAGTAATGATGCCATTTAGATGTGTTGTTTTATTTAAAAGCATTTCAGACTTTGGCCAACTTCACTGTTCAACATGAATAATTGCCTTTGCCTCCATCCAGCTCCAACCTCAAACTTATTGAACTACTAGAATATCCAATTTCACCCAGGCCAAATGTCCTTTTGCTGCAGTCTGGCTTGGTTAGATTCAATATTGCGGTGATGTGTGCAATTCCAGGCCCAAATGAATCTCCCAGCACCCATCTCAGAAAAGATGTTTCCAGATATTGAAGCACAGGGATACCAGGTGGAAGAGTAGTGGTACAAAGTGAGTAGGAGCAATTTGCACTCTGCAGGTTAAACTAAAGTTTTTCTGATGTATAAAAAAGAGCAACTTGAATCAGCAAGAAAGGGAAAAAAAAATGTTTTAAAAAGTGATTTTCTCAAAGACTTCATACAAGTTTGGGAAGAATAGTTTACTTACTACAACAGATCAAGATTGCCTAGACTATACCAACTGACAAGCACATGTAGTGCTCTAACTGCGATCACCTGAGTCAATCTTTTATTATGCAAATAAAAATCTACATTTAAATATTTTTAAAAGCTTGTGCCCTTGAATATAATATTTTCCTGTAAAACTAGGTAAATGCTTTTGTTGTTTTAGTGGTACAAGGAGAGAATCCAGAATGGATGGATTCTGCCTAGATATGATAACAACAGGACTACTGCTGTTCTGTCACTATGTCAAATCAAAATCAAGAGAATCAGTGAAATCTACATGTGCATGCATGCACATCTTAGTCCAACTCTCCATAGTGCTACTGGTGGTACCTTTATATTCTACCATACTTGAAGCACTTTTCAATAAATGTGCCACCTAAGGCCCTATGAATAAAATATATACATATAATATATATAAAATATAAAACCAATCCATTCTGGTTCAGTCAGCC
>OMLM01010326.1:59497-95805 GCA_900302695.1 Helostoma temminkii | reverse complement strand
ACTTCCCCTTCAAGGCGGCTTTGCAGCACCAAACCACCTTATTGTGCTGTATAATGTACCAAACCAGGTCCGTGCTGCCTCATCTTTAAGCTGCCTCGGGAGGTAGTGTTTGAGGCGAGGAGTGTTGGTCCCACCCTCTGTGTAAAAGAACTGAGAAGGCGTCTGGTGTTGGGGGGAAGAGGTGAGAAATGTTGGTGATTTTGGTTTTTATTGTGCGACCAGCTACTGTGGCTGTCTCTCCAGGGAGAGTCTCCCAAGAACACTGGAGACAAATCTGTATTTAAAAAAAGATTCAATTTAAAGTGCAATTGTCATCCATTCTGTTGAGGGTGTTAATGATTACAGTTACATTTAGCTTCATTTGAGCAACATGTTTGAGCGTTCAGACATGATGCTACATTGGAGAATTGGGGAGACATGCAAAGCACCACTATAATGTGGTTGGAGGAAGGCAGCAGAAAAAGGTGGTAGCACAGCCCAACAAGTTATGCATTATTATGATTAACCAGACCCTGGTCTTATTCCAACACTAACTTTATCAGTTGTTGACACCATAGCTGCATAGCCTAGCGGTCCGGATCTCGGTCTGAGTAGTGCTTCTCCTCTAGCTTCTCATCACCCACATGTTGCTGCAGGAAACTGAATCTGTAAGCATAATTATTTATGCACATGGTGTACAGTACTGCATCGTGTAAAACTAGTAAAAGCAGGTCAGTTCAGTAATGTTTCGAATGTATTTCTGTGGTGTGTTATGAGTCACATTAAAAGCCATGTCACTAGTCTTTCACCTCGATGCAGAGCATTTAACAAATACTTAAAATGAATCCAGTTAACTAACCAACAACAATATGATAGAGTAGTTTGTGTAATTTGTCTGAGCAGACTCTTTATGTAATGTTACTTAGTGTTAAGCATTTCGCCATGCCAAATATTTAATACCTCAGATTATTATTATTTTTTTTACACATCTACAATAAGATAACAAAAAATTATTATTTTCCAGACAACCACGAGTGTTTCCATCAAAATAACTTCTGTGGGGAGCTCCTACAAAGAATACAACAGCACAGAAAATGCTGAGCTAAGTGTTAATAATACATATGTGTGTAGTTTCCTTAAATGGGCAAACCATCTGTTCCAGGCAGCCTGAAGCCTCCCTGTTCTAATTGTTCCGTCTGTGGTGTTTGATATGCATAATTAGACTTTTAATAATCTTTGCTATGCAGGTGATGTTTGCAGAGAGTTCACAGAGATTTGTATTTCTCTATTGAATGTAATGGGTATTACGAATCTCCCATTACTGGTGTCCTAGTGATCCTGCACATAGACCATTTTTATACACATGCATAACATTCAGACATGCACTGAGCAGCACTGTAGTCACATTTATGATCAAATGTGAAGGTAATATGCTGTAGGTGTTTGGGCTTTGTGATTTATTTACTAACTCATTAAAAGCATTTTTACTTTTGATTTACCACCTGAATAGAAACCTTAACTTTTAAAAACTGTATTGTTTCCGTGAAGCTGTATCTAATGAACATTTTCATAAGAAGAGTGTTTCAGATTGTTGTATAGTGATGCACCCACAAGCAGTAGAACACAGAATCCCCACAACGGGCCACTCACTTTTAATTCATTGTTTTGGCAGCACTTTTGTGATTCTGAGTCAGTCTCACTGCTCTCATAGCTGCAGATAGCGGCTGTCTGTGAAAAAGCTCTTAGACTTCCTGTACAAAACGGCATAGTGGAGCAATTAGCTGCTAAAGAGCAGCTGAATTGGTGACTGCACCCTAAAATAAGACAACTATGTAATGATTCGCAACGGGGAAATGCACTTCTTACAACAACACGAAAAACAAGTAAGGTACAATAAAAAATAACAGGCACTGTGTGATTGGCATACAAAGGTAAATGGGGTACATTTTTGAATACAAATATAAATACTAAAGTAATAATAATAATAGTAATAATAATAATGATGATAGTAATAATAATAATAATAATAATAATAATAATAATGATGATGATAATAATAATAATAAAACAGAACAGTAGATTGCAGTGGGAGGTGTATGGGTGTTTATACAGATCTTGTTGTACAGTCTTATGGCAGTGGGCACAAAAGATCGCCCAAACAGTTCTGCTTTGCTTTTAATAGAATCAGTCAGTTGCTGGGTGAGCTTCCCATCTGCCACAGTTCATCCTAAAGCAGATGAGAAAGATTGTCCAGGATAGCACTAATCTTGTCAACCATCCTCCTCTCTGCCACAGCCTCCAGACTGTACAGTTCCAGTCCTACTACAGAATTTGCCTTCTTGATCAGCTTCTTCAGTCTGTTGCCTTCACCAGTTTTGATGCCACCTCCCCAGTGCACAACTGAAGAAGAATAGCGCAGCAATTACAAAAAATTGCCACTATATTGACATAGATTAGAGAATTCTGTATTCACTGTAAGAACACGAGAATAATTGCTTTGCATTCTTCATAAAAAACAGTGACAATACATAATTCTGGATAACAGTGATAGACCTTAGCAGTTGTACAAAGATCTGCATACCCTGGAATGACGTTTGAATTGTCAATATACTGGGAGAAAAGGAAGAATAAAGTGCACAAAAGAAAATGCACCAATAGTAAGAGTCCAATTTTTCTTTGACTCTATTTTCAAGTTGAAAGAGTTTCATTATTTTTATTATTCTACTCTATAGTAAACAGAAAATGTATGAACACGCTTGATAAAACATTTCTTCTGTCATTGAAGAGGCGACTGACCTCTTTGTCAAAGACAATGCAAAAAGTACAGCAGCTGAAATGCTCCTTTCATTTCACCATTCACAGTATTGCACATACAGGAAACCATAGCAAGCACTTGACTTTAACACATACAGGTACAGGTAATGATGAAAAGTCACTTTTAAAAGATCTGAAATAGAAAAGTGATTATATCCATATATGACTATAATCTCTGTTTCAGATTTGATTGTAGTGTTGTATTTAATGGTACAAGGGTTTTCAGTGATGATGTAGGCAGCCAGATCAACTGAGAAAATGTTGATGGAATTGAAAGCTACAGTATGTCCTCTGGGGCAGCTGTCAATGAAAAATGCAAGTGCTAGGAACAAGCTGCAAATGCATTACAAATACCGAACTACGGCATCTCACAACTGATGTCGGACAAGCCGGTATTCTGCACATGTTCAACATTATTTAAGATGATTTAAGCTCAGCGAGGCAGTAAAGGAATGCAGTTTGAGAGTTCTAACAGGCGAGATGCTCCTGCACAATGGTAGTGTTGTGGCATTGCTGCTGATGCCCCCTGTGACAAACAATGATAGTTTCTATCCGCTATGATCCACATTAGCAAAGATCTAAGTTGGTTAAAAATGTGATTTGCGTTAAGTATTATTGTACATTCAAAGCATATGCCCAGGGTTTTGTCTTCCAGGCTACATGCAGGCTTCTGTACCTTCTTTTTTACCTCATTACAGGGCTGGCATGCATTCTATAAGAATACCTGCAGACATTTAATTTGTAGTTAATAGTGTCCCAGTAATAATATTACGGCTAATAATATGCTGGACCTCCTCCGGTCTCGCCAAACAGAAACTCTGAGAACATTCTCGTCAGATTTTTGTTGCTAACCTTTCCACATTCACCTACAGAAATCACACTAAATATATATTTATGTTTTTAATACTGTGTACAGATTTTCTAATAGTAGCCTTAGACTTTCACACAGTATTGTATTAGTGGTTAAGATGCAAATACAATTCAGCCTAAAATCCTCTATGTTTGTAATTCACATTTTTCATCAAAAATATATTAGGTTATCGATTCGCATAATGATCATAATGATCAAAACAAATTAAGTAGTCTACATGATGAATATAACTGTAGTCTCAGAAAACAAACATGCATGTTTTAAGCTCCTTCTACCATCTAGCAGTGCTCTTATAGGAAAGCGAGAACATAGAAAGTAACTCTAAAGATCTCAGGGCAGATGATCAACAAGTCATCCATCACTGAAGACAAGCTGAAAGGGTAACAGGTCAGACACACTTAACCTTATTGACTTCTAAATGTTCCAAGGTGCATTGAACCATACACTGTTTATCTTTCATCAGTTTGAGAACATATGTAAAAACACATGGATAATCTGCCACCTCCATAGGACAATCAAGTATTTTTTTGTTTGTAGTTTAAAAAGTGTGGCTGACACTATGGTCAACAAATTGGTGCCTTAAGTTAAAATATTAATAACAATAATAAAATGTGAAAGAACAACATTGTATTTTGGTCAATTTTATTGTGAAGTTGTGCTTTTGTGAAGAAGTGCTTTTATTTTTTTTATGCTTCTTGTGTCAGTGAAGCAAGAATCTGTGTTGCTTTGTGTTTTTATTTATTATCAACCCCCCATACATTGTATTACTCAGGTTTTCCATTCCCAGACCCTTCCATCACTTTAATTTTATCAGTCAGTGAGCCTGGGACTCATAATGTTATAATGTATAATGAATAAAGTTTGAGGTTTCACTCACGTATCTTTGATTTTGGCAGCTCTCTGGCAAAGTTCATAAATCAGCAAACAGCTTAATAAATCATCAGCAGCACTGTACTTGTATCATCACTGCACACATGCCTCAAACCTGAACTTTTACTTTTCCAAAACAAAGACATATGTGTGTACAGGCTGTGGGCACTGGAGTGTGGCATGTGATAGTGCTTGAGTGTTTTTTTGAGGTTAACTGCCCATGAAACAGCATTGTTAATCTTTGCTGCTTTGATAGTTGTGTCTTTTACTCCAGATCAGTGGACACTAAAAAACTAATCATCACAACACGCCACATTTATTCAGTTCAAACGAAGACCAACTTTATAAACAAACAAACAAAAAATCTACACATATTTCATCACCAAAACATTAGCACCGGGGTCAAAAATGTCTGGAAGATTTCAATATAAGACTTCACATATAATCTTGTCTATACAGCATCCATAAAGTCAGCATTTTATTACAGTGCATTAACACCACTATACGGCTAGAGACTACAGCAGACAGCATTATGTTGCTCTGTTTAGAGGAGAAATACATGTTTGGTCACATTAATGCATTTATAGGTTGTCAATCATTCTATGATATTGAGTGCATTATAGGATAAAGTGTTATAATTTAGCTTTTTGGTGTTCTTTCAGCCCACCTCGTCCACTTCAGTTTCCACCACCACAGAAGAAGGTTATCAGTGTTGTGATGTAATATGTAGGTATAGAAGTTAGAAATGCAATACAAAAGCCTGACTTTTTTATTCAATACAAGTGTAAAGAGACATTTTTGTAAATAATAAAATTGCTTTTGAATATAATACGGTGAACACTGACCAACCAAAAGCAAAATGCTTGAGAGAGCTCAGTTACATATGTGCTGTAAATGTCCTTTAGTTGTATTGATGATAATAATAATGGATACCTCAACATGTGGTCAGGAGGAACCCGGAATCAACATAAACTCAATACACTTTTTGATTCTGATAAACGTTGTTATTTATTATCATTCCCACCTAGAGACATTTCAACAGGTGATCAGGAGAAACCAAGATTTCAATAACTTTCAATCACACTGCGGTTTGTGGTTTGGGTCTCAATTAATTTGATTATGTTTGCCCAAATATTTTTGAGTCTTTAAAACTGATCTCTGTCAAAATATTGTAATTATTACAAAATTGGACAAAACTAGCCGCACTCAAAGCACATCATGATTGTTTCATTTCAAATCCACTGTGGGGACATACACAGTCAAATATAGTTTCGCTGTTCAAATACCTATGGACCTGAATATATATATTTTTTGGAAAATCAATTTCTTTCTGCAAATAAGTGGTTTTGAGAACAATGTTTATTCCCTCCTCATACACTGCCTCGGCTATTGCAAAGCCTAATTTATGTGCCTTAGCAATTGTACCTCGGTACACTTTGTTAGTTCAAAATACAGCCAAGATAAAGGATTAACAAGAACATTACTCCCATAATCCCTTGCACCAGTTCCCAATTAAACAGAGAATTAAATTGAAGATTCCCCTCATTACCTTCAAAGCAGAGTGCTGCATTGGGTCAGGTACAGTTTGCAGGGATATAAAAAAATAAAACAAAAATCTTATTCAGGGAGCTCAAACTACACAATAGTTAGAATTATGCAACAATTGAATTTCTGTGAAATAAAACTCAAGAATTTGTTATGGTTCATTTTAATTAACTCAGCTGAGCACATAAAAACAAGCATGATACTCAAGAGTAACCGACATAAGAATCTATGTTCCTCTATTATTTATTAAAGTAGCCATTGCTACACAATATAATAGTGAAAATATAGTATGTAGGTTGATGTTTACACTCAAGCACGAGCCACAATCAACTCGACAAACAGGCATCAGTGCAGGTGTCAGAACAACTGCTGTCATGATGACGCATACCAGCTTAGTGGTGCGAGAAAGTATTTGCCTGTTGATTTTTTTGTCACACTTAAATTATTCAGATCATCAAACACATTTTAATGTTACACAAAGATAACCTGAGTGAATACAAAAGGCATTTTTTAAATTGTGATTTCAATTAATGAGGGATAAAAGCTGTGGAACCTGCCCTGCCATCGTGAAAAACTAATTGCCCCATAAACCTAATAACTGGTTGTGGCTCCCTTGGTGCCAACAACTGCAATCAAGCATTTGCAATGACTGGCAATTAGGCTTTCACATCGCTGTAGAGGAATTTTGGCCCACTCTTCTTTGCAGAATTGTTTTAATTCAGCCACGTTGGAGGGTTTTCGAGCTTGAACAGCCTGTTTAAGGTCATGGCACAGCATCTCAGTGAGATTTAAGTCTGGACTTTGACTGAACCACCCCAAAATTTAGTTTTTTTTTTCCTCAATCACCAGACTTGCTGGTGAGTTTCGAATCACTGTCCTGTTGCATAACCTAAGTGCGCTTGAGCGTGAGGTCATGAAACTCCAAGATTTTCTGCTAGAGCACAGAATTCATTCTGTCAAAAAAGACTTCCAGGTGTCAAAGCTGCAAAGCAGCCACAGACCATCACACTACCACCACGATGTTCTTATTATGAAATGTTGTGTTGGTTCTATGCCAGATGTAACGGGGCGCACACCTTCCACAAAGTTCAACTTTAACCAGCTCATTTTTTTGCATTTTGTATTTACTCTTTGTGTAATATTAAAATTTGTTTGATGATCTGAAAAAACTCCAGCTTCCTCCCACTGTCCAAAACCATGCAGTCAGGTTAACTGGAGACTATTAATTGCCCATAGGTGTGACTGTGAAAGTGAATGGTTGTCTTTGTCTATATATGGCCCTGTGATGGACTGGCGACCCGTCCAGGGTGTACCCCACCTTTAGTCTGTATGATAGCTGGGATAGGCTCCCTACGGGGACTAAGAGGTTCAGAAAATGGATGGATGATCTGAAAAATGAGTGTGACAAATACAGCTATGTAGACTTAGCATTGAAGAAAAGTCACGGTGTGGGTAACAGTACTGTAAGTACTGTAAGTGTTTTCTGTGTTAAAGTCTTGTTGACCCATCAGTTCACTTCAACTTCCTCACTATGTGCACTGTGTCACTCTATAATAACATCACTTGATTTCCTTTTTTTCTCCCGTCATAATTACTATGGTCACCAAGGATCAGCTCTACACAAATATTGCATACTGTATGCTGTTGTGAGGGACCTGCTTGGAATGAATGATTCATTTTTCTTGGTAAGACCAGTGTCAAGTATTCATTTATCCAGTCAAGTATCTCAAAACATACTTGATGGATTTAGTACAGACAGTCATTACAGAAGGTGTAGCCTACTGGCTTGGATGATCCCTCAGCTTGACATTTGATCTGAGTCTGTCATGTCGATGGATTGCCATTGAATGTGTTACAGGATGGAAATTCCTGTATAACTTCACAGCTCAATTTTGTTTTTCACAGGATTAGATTTCATCAAGGCATCAATTTGTGATCCGCGATATGGGCTGGGAAATTGTAAACCTAAACTATTCATCCAGTTGTCAAAAAAATGTAGTTTCTTCACATTTCCAAGTCTGCAGTGTGAGAAAATTGAAACTGCCAGTCCAGTCTGAAACATGTAGCAGTCATAGGGCTTGTCTAAATATTTAGAGCCAAAGCTGGTTGGACTGCATATTGAATGATTAATATTCCTCTGGATGACAAGGGTGAGCAGAATAAACTTGTCTGTAATGGCAGTTCACAGCCTCAGGACAGTCAGACATGGATAGCCATGCTGGCAACATACCCTTAATCCTCATCCCTGTACAGTAGATTAGAGAAACAATGCTTACCAGAAAGAAAGAGGGCTTTTGACCTAACAGAGACCCAATGTGAAAATTGCTTTTTGGATTATTAAGCTAAAATATGCCTTCACATATATTATTGACCTGAAATGATTGGTCACATTAATGTAAATGAACATTTTGTATTTTCAGCTGACATTTCCCCCCTCTTGCTTCCAGGAAGAGCAGAGGAGTTATGGGAGTCCAGTGTGTTGCTCAAGGGTACAACTAAAGAAATCTGTCTGGTGCACAGTGGTTTTTAAGCACCTATCATGAATGTGGATTTGCACAAAATGCAAATAGTAGCAACAAGCCTCAACAGATAGTAGTTTAAGGAGATAAGATATTTGCTATTTGTACTGAATAAATCTTCACATTATTTCTGTGATCTAAGTGAACTTTTTAATTTAATGAATATTAAATACTTTAATATTCAAGACCACAGACCCACATAAATCTGCATGATTGTAAGCAAGTCAAGGTAAGTGCATATATTAAAACTCTTTAACACATTTTCATTCTATACTTAGATTTTTTACTTACTTTTGTGCATGTTTTGGTTTCTTTATGAATGGTAAACAGCATATTACTGTTGTGTTGCAGGAGGGAAAAAAACCCAGCAGGGCCTCATAGAGAGTAAGGGCACATAAAAGAACATTGGCACCCAAGAGCGTAGTTCATTGTAATGCTAAATAGGAAGCAGAAGTGAGTGTGCTATTGTTTATCTGCCAGGCAAAAGTTATCACACACTGTTACTTCAGCTTAGAGCCATTCATGGCGTGCACTTTCAAGTGCCATTGATCTAGCCCCACGCCAAAGGTTACACACATCAGCTAATCGTAAAACGTAAATGATGAATAAGAAATTAGGACGGCTAAGGTGCCGCTTGTCAGATTTTACACGTTGGTCTGAAATTCTCACCAGGAGTTTGTATTATGACATTAAGACCTTCGAGTGTAATGCTGGGGTTGAAGGACTCTTCAGTGAATGCACAAATCTCACAACACAATAAGTAATTTCCTACAGTTGATTCAGTGGATTTGACTTACAGCTGGGACAACGTCTGTTTGCTTGGTCAAGGACAGAAAGAAGAACTTTTATTGTACACTTTATAAACAACTTGTTTTTAGAATATCAAATATTGGAGAGCAGGGAGAACAGAGACAGTGCAGAAGAATATAGAACATTATTTAGGTTGTAATTGAAAGTAGTTCAGATCCAGTTCAGGAAAATCTGGACTCAATGTCTTTAAATAATGTATTTTTATGATTTTTTATTACATGAAGTTAAGAGCTTGTCCGTGTGTATTTGTTTATGTGATGTGAACAGTGTGTAGAACAGAGATTACCCCTTGTATGATGTCATTTTTTCTGTTATTTGTCATCTTCTAATCCTACTTTAGGCTAAGTCAGTTCAAACCACACGGGTTTGTGTCCTAATATTTTTAGTGACAAAGTGCAGTGCATGCACGTGCTTCTGGACTGTCACCCAATTTAATTCACCCTCCTTCCCTCTGTTTTTCTCTCATACACATGTCCAAAAACGCACCCACCAGCACAGCAGGTTAACTTCATTATTTTAGGGAGGAAAAAATTTCACAGTTTACAATCAAGAAAACTTGTGTAAGAAGCCATTGTTATATGTGAAGACTGAAAGAGAAACAAATAACCGCAAGGTGTTTATAGACTTAGTTCTTGGAGGTTGATTGGATACTTAGAAGATAAGCTCTGCGACATTAGATATCTGAGTAGGTAGAGGGTGGGAGGTTAATCTCATTCGCAACGATGATGTATCCGAAGCAACTCTTTTGGCGGTGGTATCGTTTCTGAATACTTCTTGGGTTCCAAGGGCAAGGAAAGTGTCCATCAGAGCTGGTGCACTGATTGCTTCAAGATTTGATTAAACTGTCGTCTGTACTCCAAATGTAAGACAATAGCATTTAGATAATCTCACCTTCTCTCCTCAGGTCAGACATAATGCGGTTTAACAATATGGCTGTGCACTCCTCCGAAGTAATACCTCACCTAGTACATTTCTAGTTAGCTACAGGCTTTGTTGAGCTATGTCTAAACTGGTGGTATACACATAAAAACACACCATGAGGTGGTTTGCGTGTTTCATTTTTGCTTTTAATTACTTTTTTAAAAAGACAAAAGTGTTGCTAGATAAATTAACACTCGAAATAGCTACTTTGATAATTAAAATGTAGTATTTATGAAAGGATGTTAAGGTAAACACTCAACAGGCTAGGATGGGTCATCTCTTCCCAAAGGGCAGCTCCTGTGACTCTTAAATAGGACACCAGTCCATCTACTGCAGCCCGTGGCTAACGTCTTTATTAAGCCTCATTAGCAGCCTTCCTATACAAATTTATTCACTGCAGATTTCAAAACCAGGCTCTGGGGTGGGAAACCACAACCCGGTAAATCATTAATTGATGATCCAGCAATTCCACTCCTGCTACAGTATTTCTCCAAGCTGTAAGAGAGCAGGCTGAAACTAACAACCTCACATGTTTTTGCCGGAAACATTCTCCACGCCATGAGAGATTCGTCCTAATAGGCAGCTGAACGAAGCCACAGCATTGTTCAGCACAGATCTTTAAATGACCTTGTTTTCAGTCCACTCCCCCCTAAAGCAGAACATATTTATTTGTCTATGTAGTCTTAAAGTCTGAAATTACAGCTAAAGAAAGGAGGAATATTGTATATTAAGGGCCTTTGTCTCACAGCATATGTAGATTAGGCTGCCATGAACTGTGTATAGTAGGTAGGTTGGGGGTCTGAAAGACACTGAAATAATACTTCCACCTCCCAACAGGAAAGTAATTTCCTTGACAGGATGGGTTCTCCAAAAAAGGCGTGGGTTTTCTATTTCTGGGGAAAACATCTTATTCAGACCCAGTTAAATCAGAGAACCTGCTGAGGGGAGATGGCTGCTCCTCTGCTGAATCTTTTTTTATTTCTTATTTCGACTCCACAAATTTTGAGTTTTCCAGTCCAGTCTGTCTCCTCAGCTCACTCCATTAATTTCTCTGATGCTCTGCTGAATCCTCCTGTAATAATGACAATTAACCTGGAATCACAGTGATATTAAAGACTGGAATCAGTGCACATCAGCCAGCTACGGATGCTAATTGACTTGATTGTTATTAATTTTGACATTACGTTCCAATTAAAGATAGCAAAACACTGATTTCATTTTCTTTTCATTTTATGGTTCGAGATTAAGAGGGCATTGATCACACCTGAATGAGTCTGTATGTGTGTAGCTAATTAAAGACCGAGATTGCAATTAAGATAATGAGTCTAAGTTTTCAGATGGAACACATAAACATTTTTTAATTCTGTCAGTCAGGGACACATGGCTCTAACTACGTGTATGGTGTAGTGTATAATATCATCTACAGTATGTTCTGTGGTGGGAATGGTAATATGATGTACATTTACATTTAGCCAATTGGGAGTCAATTGCTTTTATCCAAAGCGGTTAGCAAGTGAGGTGCAAAGCGAGTATAATAGCAACCTCGGGGAGAAGATGTTGAAAGCAAAAGCAAAGTGCCATGTTTACATTTCATAACATGCATGTGCCGGAAAGTGCCTGCATCTGTTATTTTGAATATTGGAAGTGAGTGGGGTGAGTTCTAAGCTCGTTCTACCATCATAAGCTGACATGTGAGTCAACCCGCATGGACATTACACAGACTTTTCTGGGTAATGTCCCTGCGAGCCTGAGTGTAAACACAGTGGGTAATTCTCTGGGTATTCACAGTGAGAGTGGACGTTACCTGTCAGTAGATCTGCTCAGCACAACACCATTAACTACATGAAGTGTTTAAATAAATATATTTCAATATTTTCGCTCTTCTCTCCTTCATGAAACTGACCTTATATGCGCACGCATCGTTTTCAATCATATGATTGGCTCTGCTTCAATGCTATGATGTAAACAAAACACACAGCACACAGCAGCTGATATCTGCTGTGTACTTTTTGAGCCATGTCGTGACATCTGCACACTCTACCTAGGGACCCTCCCTCACCGAAATCAAATGGATTATTTTCCCTAACGTGAGAACGCATTTCAAACAGAGTATGTTTAGGTGCTGCATGTGCAAAAGTGCAGATCTAATCACCCAGTGATAGTCCGGAGTGCATGTGTGTAGGCAACTATAGTGTCTTTCTCTGTGTGGTGTATGTTTCCAAGGTGCTGTTGAGTTGACCACTCTGTACATGATGCCAGCTACTGGAAGCCTGTGCAGCGATGTGAACAGTGGTGTGAAGTGACTTTTTTTGTGGTACTGCACAAAATCTTCCAGACAGATTTGATTGTTCAAGCTGGTAGTTGTGTTAGTAGGGTATTGCAGTAGTCAATACCTGACTACCTTCAAGGAGGTGGGTAGCATATTCAGAGATGTAGCGTCAGATCTTTCTGAAATTGTATAGGGTAACCCTGCATGCCTAGAAACTAAGCAGCTCCTAAGTTGATGCCAGTGCAGTGCTGTATGAAAGGTTTGGCTGGAGAGAGCAATCCACTTTATGTCAGATTGACTTGATGCCTTTCCCTCATCAAAGCAGAGATGTCAGATAAAGAAGCAGAAATGAGCGCTGAGAGTGTGGAGTCTTGTGGACGCAAGGACAGGAAGATCAATGTATCATTAGCATAGTAATTATTTCACAATGTACATGAACTGTAATGGCTGAAACAAACTTATTTGGCTTGTATTCATAAACAAGCACAAAAGGTGAGTTTTTGTAACAAATTCATGGTGATAATATTTTATTGATCATTTCATTTTAATGTAATAAACTTGCCTCCCATTGCAAGCATGATGCTAGCATCCCTCACAACTGAAATGTGTTAAGTGTACACAGTGGCTCCCTCAGGAGACTCTGCGACCTATGATTACACAGAATATTTCTTTATTAGAGACATTTGCATGTATCTTCGGTAAGCCAAATATGTAATTCCAGCCTTAAGCAAGTTATGTGTTTTTTTCTGCACAAGAACCCATGAACATAAAAGGTACATCAATATTTGCCAGATTCCTCTAATTATGTTGCATGAGTTGAACAATTAAGAGTACACTGACATTGACCTTGTTTTGAATATGCTGTAAGCCTTCGTCTTAAGGCCTGTTTACGTTAATGATTTTTTTAAAAGTGGTTTAAATTCTAGACCATATTCATTCACTTACAGTAGCTTTGAGTAGACAGCAAATAAAACATTGAGCAACCACAACGAATAAATAGGAAATGTAGTTTTATAATTGAATGTGATTTGTTTTTTTTAAAGTGGTACACAAAGAATGTGACAGAAAACTTTAGAAATTTTTCAACTCTATTGCTAGACAAGGATGTTGACGCTGACATTCTACAAAACCCTGCAAAATTTAAAACACTTAATTTTTACTATATCAAAACATGAAATCAACAGTATGGATTGGAGACTGAAACAACAAATTATTTAATGTGATGGTGTAGTTAAAGGTTAAGAAGCAAACAACAAAGACACTAAACATATGGAAAGATCACGATTATAATCTTCAGATGAGACTTGAACTTTGGTCTCTTGCATGTAAATCACAGACACTACAAGACCATGAACTAACCCTGATCTCTATACCCTTACTTTATGTCTGGCTACATAAAGAACAGTAATTCATGCTGCTGACATTCAGTGTAAATTGTGAGATCCAGAATCATTCAATCTAGACATAATTCATGCTGGGGTAATGTTTTAATGTTTTCTTATCTACGATGAGACAATAAAGTACTAACGGCAAACAGAGCAGGCATTTCTATCACTATTATTTTAACTTACAGGAAAATAATCCCATTGTCTCCTCTGCCTCATTCTCTGGCTTTATGTAATGGCAGGTTTCCAAAACTGAGTGTAATAGACGCAGTCTCTGTCACTCTACGTGCTTTTTGTTCACCACCTGGTTGCTTGTAATCAAGACCTGACAAATCTGAAAAAAACTATATGTTTTCACTGGCATAAAAAAGGAATGATTGTTATTATTGCATCATTAAAACATGGCCACATAGGATGTGTCAGTGCTGTTATGATGGATGAATTCATTCATAGCGTCAATCTTTAGGTTTTACAAAATAAAACTTTAAAGTTGTGCTACTAACATTTATACTCTGGCATCTACAATTGTGAGAATTACTATAGATAGGTAGAGGGTTACTTAGCATAATAAAGAATGACATAGCTGACACGCCACTATTGCTATTCCATTTTCTGATATACTGTTATTGTTGAAGCATGTGTGTACTGTGAGGTGGGAGTCTTGTTCTAATGCTTGTTGTCTTGAAATAGCTCATTAAAAACAATGCTGGTATGGATGTGCATAATTACATATTTTGCCTTGGATTTCCTCCAGATGCAAAGGCTGACCTGATTTTCTTAATGACTAAAACCTTCAGTCCATGCTGGTTCCAGAGATATTGTGGCGGAGTTGAAAGGGATCTGGCCTAATTAAATGAAATATCCTGATGCAATGGGGCATCCTGAGGAGTGTTCAGTGGGATATTCGTTTGATTAGAGTGGTAGTCTATTTATTATGGGATAGGGCAAGGTCTACCTTTGTCAGTATGGCCGCACAGTTTCTCTGATTTGTCAGTCATTATAGATTTCTTTTTGTAGAATTGCATTAATAAAAACCAGGCCTGTACTGTATAAAGGTCTGAACATGAAAGCTGCAGAATATTTTATTGCGAATATCACAAATATTTAATTAAGTGTATATTTTAGTCTTAGCCAAATTACTTTCAGCATAGTTTGCTAGCATTGCTAGGTAGTAGGATGATTTAATGCAAAACATGTTTGTAGCATTACTACATATGGGTTAAACCATAGACAGAATAGTGCTATTAGGGAATATTATTGATTTAAATTATATATTATAGCAAAGAGCACAACTGCAACCAGCGTGTGCTGTAAATTAACTTTTTGTTTCAATGTCTTTGTATTGTCAGTGCATTCTTTTCTTTTCCTTATTATTTTAGTCCATTTTTGTTCATTACAAATATATATATATAAATAATCCTAGGCCTACTGCACTGTATTCATGAAGATGCATGCCTGTATATTTTCTGTAATTTATGAGCCATTTGACAGCAGTTTTTTCACAGCGATTATTAAGATAAGACTAGAAATTGTCTTATACAGAAAGTGAAAACAAGTGATGAAAACATATAGACAGCTGAATTTAAAAAATGAGGTGAGAAGCACTGTGAAAAACACCTCTGCTGCTGGATTTTATTAATAATTGTTCTTTCTTACTTTTATTATAAATTAACAGGGGAAAGGAAGTGGATTTCACAATTTTGTGTCCTGTAGTCATATCTGAAAAACAGAAAAAAGTGCTGCATTTGTTATTCTGCATTTATGTATGTGCATCCATTTGGTAAAATGTATCTTGTCAGTCACCGTCAGAGGTGTAAGTGCAATTAGGTTGATTTCATGGTTAAAGAGACTCTGTCTGCAAACTGATTGCACGTTTACTATGACTGGATTTATTAAAAATACATCCTCGCACTCATCATTAAGAATGTAGGCGATCCAAAATCATGTTATTACACTTGTGAGTTTTTGTGTGGTTTCCAGCTCTGCAAGTGAGTGTCTGCAATATTACACACAGAAATGAAAATCATAAAAGAACAGTCTTTGCAGGAGTACTGCACTTTCTGTTAAACGTAAAAAGTCCAATTGCATGAACAAAATAATTCCTCACGGGCCTCACATTTCCTTATATCTGGAAAGGAAGGCCCCAGTGGTATTTTCTTTTTCTCACACTTTATCATGTTCTTTTTCTTTCACAAGCTTACAAAATGCCTGCTCAAAAAAGAGTAAAAATAATTATCACAGCTCTGGAGATTGAAAAAAGAAGAGGTAATTAGTGCCACTGAATTAATCAGAGATAGGAAAATTGCAATTATACTTGTTCCTATTAAGTGCCATTATTTTTGGACCACCATGAAATTATTTTTCTAGTATTGCATTCCCTTGTAAGACTCATTAATAACAATGGTGTATTCTTATAAATGTTAAAAGTGGTGGGTTACAATTAAACTTAATACTTTCATTACAAGCCTATTCCATTACCAATTCTGGGCTGCAACAGGGTGAAAATGTGAGAGTTTTAACTTTTTTTTTCACGAAGGAGGCAGGACAATTCGTGACCAGATGTATTCCCAAACTTCACATCCTTGAATAAATAAAGGCAGCTGTTGGAGGCTGTGAAGGACAGAGATGAATACTGCATTCATCCATAATTTGTGTTACCATGTCAGTATATTGCACAGTTTACAACAACAATTCTGCAAGTATAAAGTCAGTCAATGTGATCAGTGGTGAGTGGTGAGCAGGAGTGAAGGCAATGCTTTAAAAACTAACATCGTCCTAAGTATCACTTTTTGTATATGGTGAAAATCTATCTTTGACCATGATATATTATGCACAGCTGCTCCTGTGAACACAATAAAAAACAACCAGGTTATGTCAACAACGCTGTGAAAGCAGGACTCAAGGACAGTAGTTATTCAATCTGATTAGTTTTGAGGTGAATTTAATACATACATTGTATGTTTAATAAAATAATGTTCTTGAAATTGTTGGTACACTGCTTGTTGAAGTAAGATACAGTTTTCTAATCCACGCAGAGTAACTCTCCATATCATCTGCAGCTGAAGTAGTTGCAGAAAACTATATCCCCAAAGTTTTGTGATGAGTATCCATAGTATTTTGTCAGTACATCTGACTCATTTGAGAACTATGTAAGCATTGTAGCATTTAGCAATTATTTTTACACAGATATAAATCCAAGTGTACCAAAGTGCTTCAAATGAGAATATACCCTTTGCTTATTGGTCACATGTGTCTGTCATGAGACCCAATAAATACTCACTTGACAAGTTTGTTTTCTGGACTCCTACTGTTTGTATATTTGTGTAGATCAACCTACGTGGGTTGGTCATTCTCCTGTTGATTGTTTATTTAATTACTGTGTTCACACCAAGAGGGAAAACAGATTTCAGTTCAACAAACCAAAGCCTGTAGCACACTTAGTTTATACAAGTACAAGTACCCAAGGATTTGGATGGTACTTGCTACTTGTACTTCTTTTGGAGCACTGCATCCTTACTTCATGACCATTGTATCCTGTTAACACAGCAAATGTCTACCACGCCACCCATAAATGAATCCTTCGTGCTCACGCTAACACAACCCTGTCTTCTAAAAATTACAGTCCTATGCAACACAACTGCAAATACAAGTGTTTGTTTGTTTGTTTGTTTGTTTGTTTGTCTTTGAATAAATGAAGCTCTATAATACTGATTAATGCAAAGCAAGTCTGGTTGGTGGTCAGTCACCGCAACTGTTGAAGCTAATTGGTAGGTAACTTAACAATCTAACTTCTAACCTGTATTCACACCATATTAGGTTGTTAAACCAAAGCTGTTGGGTGTTGCTCAGGGGTGAGAGGGGCTTGTGTCAAGACTAAACCTTGCAAAGTACATGTAGAGCTACAAATGTGAGCTTACAGTCTAGCAATGCATTAGTAACATTATCTCTTTAAATAGTTACAGAAAAGGAAAAGCTTTCTGTGTGTAGTTGATAGGTGCTGAGACAATAAATTCATAAGTGGATTGAGCAACAATAAGCTCTGATAGTTTACTCTATCCAGCTCGATCTCTTCAAAGGTCAGTTATGTGAAGCTGATTCACTGTTGACCAGGATGCAAACACATTTTATAACATAGTTTTTTGTTTTTCACATCATAATTTTCTCCTGTTGTGTTACACATGTCCATATAAAAAAAGTCTACTGTGTATTGTGTTAACATTACGAATCCAGTATTACTCTGAACCATGAACTGTGATGACCTATTGTTCATATGTGTATCAGTTATGTGCACATTGCACAGCATGGGCCCAACCAAACTACGGCTCTCCCACTCAGCTCTTATGTCTGTAATTAGTTTCATAGTGAGAGGAAATTCATTTTCACACGCCTAACAGCCTCCAACTGTCAGACTCTGCCAATGGATATGGATGGACCTTATTCAGCTAATTACCCAAATGCAAATTTGCCTTTTCCCCCCTTAGCAATAATATAAGTTATATTTTTAATAAAGATTTTGCTATTTCATTTTTTAGTATTTGTGTGAAATATGGAATAAATAAATAATGCTACAAAATGGTCCTTAAGTGAGTGAGTAACCACTCAAATGTCTTCCAGTTATAATGACTCAGTCAGTTCCTCAGAAACTCTTTTACAACCACATGCTTATCAGACCAATAAGACCACCTAAAGCTTTGTTGTAACGATAGAAATCAGTGTATCATTTATCAGATTTTTTCCTCAAACATAACGAGCCTATTCGACCGACTTTGCATGTGTTGCTTTGGTGCCGATGTACACGTACACAGACGCAAGGAAAATGGAGCTGCACCATCTTGCTCTCCAAGCAATAAGGACTGCACAAGAAAAACCCAGCGCAGATTGGTATGTATTTTTTTGCTGCGGTCACTGCAGGCTTTGCAGCCAGCAACAGAGTAGTTTTGCTTTTAACTGTCTCTGGTAGCAGCATGGCTATTAAGGTTTCCAGCAATTCTGTCCTCAGGTTTGACATTGTCAAGCATTTGAAATCTGATTTCTGCAGCAGGGCAACACTGCTGAAAAGCGCCAGGCCCAGTAAGCCTGTGGTCTCGGTGAGGCTTTTGTCGCTGCAAGTGTTGGTACCCAAGAACATGCTGATTTGGTAGTCTAGTGGTGAAAGAGGGTGCCCGTAGACCAACTCCTCCAGGGCCAGCTCACACTGGTAGGCCTTCAAGAACAGATGACCAGCTGCCCAATCATCCTCACCTTCAGGTCCTTGTGCTTCAGGTAGTTGGCGGCCCGAGACATCACAGCGGTCTGGTAATTGGGGTGGGACAAGCCACATGTCACAATGGCCCCAGACACCGAGTGCTTGGAGTGAATTTGCAGGCGCGCATGGGGGGAGTCCACATACAGTTGCAGGAACACCACCTTGCCAAACTGGGACAACACGTTCATTAGGTTAGATTGGTGTTGTCCAAGTTGCTCTGAAAGTTTTTGGCCTCGTGCATGCCCAGGGAGGTAAAGAGGGCGTCCCTTGGATCCACAACTTTCTCCAGGCCGTAGCAGGAAAATAGGCTTGCAGTTAGGTTATCTGGTGACTCTAAATCACCCATAGGTGTGAAATGTTGTCTGTGTCTATATGTCAGCCCTGTGACCTGTCCAAAGTGTACCCTGCCTCTCGCTCAGTGACATCTGGGATATGCTTAGGCTTAGGCTAACCCTTGAGAGGAGAAGCAGTTAAGATGATGAATGGATGAAGCTTTAATAATTCTTATATGTACATTACAGGTTAAAAGTTTGGACACACACAGAAGTGACCATGTTTTTCATGAAAAAATGTTTGTCTTCAGCTGTGTTGCCATCAATACAAAAGGGTATTGGTGTTTATGATCAGCTATCCTTTTAAATGAATAAACTAGCAGAAGCAAACATAGCATGACATCATTTATGTAAATATTTCTTTAAAAAAACAGCATATGCACTATTAACAATGTGAACTGTATTTCTGATCAATTAGATCTTATAAAATCTGATTTTCTGTCAAAAGCATGATCATTTCTATACGTCCAAACTTTTAACTGCTGGTGTAGTATTTAAATATAATTGTTAAGTTAAAGGACATACCACATAAGACTTAAATGTTATTGTAAAGTGTTGAGAAATTATGAATTTTTAGACCAAAACATATTTTAAACTTCTTTCTTCTATCTTAAACATTGACATTCACTCCCTTTTTGCAATTCCTCCACATCTACAGGGAAACTAATTTTCCAGTGTCATATGTAGCATATAGCTTCTACTGAATCCATCTAATTAGTAAGTCAAAAGTCTTTCAACAACTGTGCCACATTTTTAACTATCACAGCGGGACCATTACATAAAAAACTACCAGACACTTCATGTTCAAAATCATTTTTCTGCATTCTAGTCCTATTCATGCATATTTGTTGTGTTATGAATGATGCCTATAAGCACAGCCTCTAATCACACACAAAGTCTTTACACATACAATATGTAGTTATGATCTAAGGTTATACCGGATAATACTGAGGTGGGCTTTGATCTATAATGCAGTGTCATTTCTTCCAGGGACTGCTGATGAGATCTTCAGCTTCATTTGGCTGAAATGTGGAAATTATTTTGTGACTGGAGGGAAAAGGCATATGGGTAATAAAGCCTAGCCAGTGCGTTATCAGTGAAGTCCTCTGTAGTGCATGATAATGCACTACTTGTGCATTCAGCTGGAATGCACTGCGCTAGATATCCTAAAGTATGATTGTAATCCTGTTATAGAATAATTAAAAAGATACAAATATATATTGTTACTGCTATTAAGTTTTAATCTAAGCTAGAGACACATAAAAGACAAGCCTGTGATTTTCAGTATTTTTTTGCTATTGTCAGCAAATTCCTTTGTTGTTGCCTTAAACTTTTAAAAACACATTGGAGAGCCACACCCTTGCACTAGGTTACATCTTTCTTTTGGATGAGAAATGTGTTTGTTTTTTGTTTTGTTACGAGCTCTAATAGTCACTTTTACAGTCCCTGAAATAATCCATCACTGTGTACTGCTCTTTATTCTAGTTCTCTATCTTCTTGTGCTAGACACAGGATTAACAAAGACATTAAAATCATGTGATTTATTTCCTCCATGCAAGGAACATTCCTAAATCTAATTGTAGTAGTTTATTATAAAGCAAAACTTAACAGTATACGCCACATATCATATATACAATTTATAGATGCAGCATACAGTATACAAACCTTTCTTTACACCCCACTGTATGAGGCAGAGATGAAATGATCTCAGTGACAACTAGAAGGTGAAGAAAGCTGAACTCTAAGCAAAGTGTGCTGTGATGGAGTTCGGCAACACCCAGGCGAGAAAAAAAATCTGTATCGTCTTGTTTGTGCAAGTGAAAATGGAAGCTGTGAAGCCAGTACATTTTTCTCCCTATGTAAATGGGTTTGCTTTCATCATAATTACAATCCATAAATAACATACATACATAAATATTAGGTGTGTCACCATATGAGAAATGTAGTAGTTGGTACTATTACCACTGAAATTCTATGATACTTAATACCAATTTTGACTGTGGCAAAAATAAATATAGAAAGTATATAAAGCCAGAAACGGGTGCCGATGAAAAGTATTCACCCTCTTGGATGTTTCAACCTTTTATTGATGTCATAAATCAATCATGGTCAACATAAGTTGGCACCTTTGACAAATATATTCAGGAAAATACCTCATTAATGTCAAAGTGAAAAAATGTTTCCACAAAGTAATGTCAATTAAATAAAAACATGTAAGGTGAAAGCACACAGTTCATGTTGTTAGCTGTCACCTCATTAGACTAAACAAGCTAACATTAGCCTCTGTGGACACTGTGTTGAACATTCCTACAACAGATGCAGCTGTGTCACAGTTTACAAACACTAAGGGTAACATTTTAAGATAGTGCCAGAGAAATCGCTATCAGAGAAGAGAGAGAAGAAGAGACACAAAGGTCTCCTATTATGCAAACTCCACTTTTTTTTCTTTTTCCTTTTTTTACATTTTCCTGTTTGGTAGAATCCAGCCCCACAATGATCTTGTCTGGATTCCCCCCCTCCACTGTGTAAAAGGGGGAGTGTCACAGAAGGCTCTGGCCAATCACCATCCACCACAGCCTCTGCTGAGCACTCCCTGTCTGTGAGTGTTTGTCTTGGTACAGCTGAGTTTTTCTACAAACAACAGAAAAACAGTAGAAGCAGTGCACAGTACAGTGCTAATGGTGGATCCATGGATCAACATAGAAGACTAATTCCTATTCTAGAAATTGTGGGTTTCTAGAATAGGAATAAGAATAGGAATCTAAACCTCAGCCTACTTAAAAGTTTGGAGCTGTAAGACCTTTTAATGCTGCATATACCTGGTATTAACTATAATAGTAGCAAAGTCATAAAGTTTTGTTTTCCTCCAACAACATATTAAAGATGTTGGGGCCACGCAGCCAGCTCAACTCCATCTAGCCTAAACAAGACTTTGTTACTTCAACATTGCAGTAGTAAGAAGAAACCAAACCCACATTTAATACATTCATCCATCTCTTATCCAAACTGCTTTTCCTTTTAAGAGTCACAGGGCTGCTGGAACCCAACCCTGCAGTTGTGTGGGTGAGAGGAATGGTACGCTGTGGACAGGCCACCAGTCTATCACATGTATGACATACAGAGACAGACAACATTCACACTTACGTTCACTGAACACTAAACCAGATGCAAAGACAAATGACAAAAAATAATGAGGGCATGTGTGTCTTTACAGAAAGGTGTTTTGTCCATTATATCACATCATGATAATGACTTTGAGTAAAAACTGATATGTTTTATTTTGCAAATACATGTAATTATTTTTGTCACATCTCATCATCATGCTGTAACTGGGGGAAACAAGGGAGTGAGAAGGAAAAAACTGTGCAAAGATACACCAACGTGGATTATAGGACATCCATAATGGCTGGGATGGCTGTGTTAAGTCACCTGTAAGCCCTCTGTAAAGCTGTGGCAGCTTTAAAGTTGCGGCAGCTGTGGCTGTCACTCTATAGATGGATTAATGTCTAGTAATCATGCTTAATTATTATCCCCACCTGCTTGTGGACTGCCTGAGACTGGGGGACCTTGTAAAACGCAGAGCTGAAAGCCAAGCAAGCATCTCAGGGGAGCTGGTTGAATGTCACCATGCAAGCCAGCCCAGCCAAGGAACATTCAAGGCTGTCAAGGCTGGCCCAGTGCTTTTGAGGAACATACAAAAAAAAAAAAGAAACGAAAAGGTTACCAGTTCAATGCCAGCAGCAGCCAATATGCCCATACACTCTGTCCTGCCCAAGTGTCCTTCAGCTTGTTAGTTTTTAGGAAGTTATTTTTGAGCCAGCTTTCAAGAAGCAACATCTGCTCAACAGAACAAGTGTCGCAGCCCGCAGCATATTGTTTCTGTTGTTGTGAAAAGCAAGAGCTGTCTCGCCAGTCAAGCGGTGTGTACGTCCTGATTGCTTTCAAATTCTGACATCTAAAAATATATAGTGTTTTCTGACATTATTCTTCTCCATCCTAAACAAGTCACTTTGAAAGTTTCTAGTGTTCAGAGACAAATGTTAAAGAAACAGCAACAACCCTCAGATGTTTTGCTCTCAGGATAAATAGTGCTGTATTTCAAATATTACTTTTGATAACATGGTGGTGCTTGTTGATGGAATTAAAACATCCCATTGATCTAACTGAAACTTTTTTTTTCATATTTCTCATTTACCTGAAGCTTTGGACAGAGTGCAGCAGATGATTTTATAGCAGGGAGGTGGCTCTCTTGGCAGAGCAGAGTGACATAACCATATTTGCTACAAACAGAATTGTTTGACAGAAAATAACAAGCATTGTTTGTTATTTTTATGCTTGACAGACTTTCACACAAATTAAATATAATCTGTTAATATCCCAATGTTAGTGGAGCTGGTAAACATACTTTGCCAGGCTAGATGTTTTGCCGTGTTTCTTATCTTGCTAATATTATGCTTGCTAGCTGTTGACTGTAGTTTGTTAATGGTTTCACATTTATTATGAACATTGAATTGTTTTTATCTAAATCTCAGAAAGAAAGTTATTAAGCATATTCCCCAAATTGAACGGCAATGGGAAATGTGTGATTTTTTAGTATCTGTTTTCCAATGCCTGCCCAATTTAATCAAATTGTATACTGTACATAGATCTCTCTATATAAATGATAGTACCACATTCAAGTTATGTATTTGGGCTTCCCTACATGGTGCCGTATGAGGACACAAATAGTTTCTATATCTTGCTACAGTTGAGTCTGATGTAGTGATGATTGAACCAGGAAGTTACTGTGCACAGATAATTCAGAGACTTTCAGGTTTACAGATGCAGAAATAGTAATTTTGTATCAATTCCCAGTGATCAAAGGTATATAAGTTTTTGCCTGCTTTCCTGTGAATTTATGTGGTATCTCATTATAAGTTGTTTTGTTTATCATTTACAGTAACTTAATTGCTGCCTGTGGAAACAGATGTCTCGCCACCTTTCATTATAAAAGGGTTGGATGCAAGATCTGAGAATCCTGCTCCACAGGCAGCCAGAACTCACACAATACAGAGAAAACAGTTCCATTAGATTAGCAGCAAAACAGTGTAAAATAAAGTGAATCATAAATAGAATCTTCATTTACATGTTGTTTTCAGCTTGGTCAACAATTGAACTGGGATGCTTAAGACTTTTTTCCTTCCTTGTAGTTCTGCGTGTGCTGCTTCATTTTATATATGCACTGTTGGATAGGAACCCTATGAGAAAAGCATTTCACCAAGTCTTTATTATAAGGAATCAGTATAGTTATGTTAGAAAGCAAATCTTTGAAAAATCCAAAACAAGTCATGTATGGCTTAATATAGTCTGTATAGAGTGTATGCTTGTTGACAATATGTTCTTCAGTGATATGGTAAGATTAGGTGGCACAGCGTACAATCGGACTGATCGTTGTGTGACATTAAAATCAACAGATTGCTTGTTTACTTCCATTCAATTTAACAATTTTTACCTGAAGAAAAATAAAATGAATAAATGAAACTCATCAGTGTATTTCAGTTATCTCCCAATGTGCCTGTATTTACTTTACTTGAAAGATTAAAGGCATAAATGTTTCAAAAAACTTGGCAGATGTTTTCATCCATCACTATGGCTGATGATACTCTTTTTTTTTACATTTTAATTATTTCTACCTAATTAGCGTGCTCTGACAATTCCTTAAAATGATGCAGCAAATGAATTGAAAAACTAAATAGTAAGTAAAAGCAAAGTATTGTCAGGGATATGATTTCTATGTTCAGAATTCAGTAGCTGTGCACAGATAAAGTCAGTAACTATTAATGGAGAATGAAGAAAAAAAAATGAGAAAGCACATTGTGGTCTAATTTATCTTAGGTCATTAAGTACCACTGTTTTCACTACTACTAAATCTTCTGGACTGAAGCTTTAGCATCTGAATCCTTCAATATTTGGTATCTGCTAATAATGATCCAGTATGGATCATAAATAGATTGAAACAATGCTTTACCATTATAACCAATAAATTCCATTCTATGATTCAGAATGATTTGCAGGTGCCCTTTTGACGATGAATCATATTTCGATTTACCAAGCTAAAGTGTCACACACATTACACTCTCCTATACAGCTGAAAACAGGATCAGATGGACAAAATACGAAGGATCGGATTTTGATACGCAATATTTTATTTGATACCACTGTTCAGATCTGTGCCAATATCAATTCCATTGGGATATTGCTAGTATACAGTGTTTATGTTATTGTTCCAAATGACTTTTTAGCCATTTCATTCACAGAAAGACCTTCCTTACCTTGCCTTATTTGGGAAAGAGTCAGGCTTGTGGGCCAAAATCCATTTATTAACAGCTTTGTAACATTTACAGCCTTAGACTGGATGGATTATTGTAAATGGCTTCACCATTTGTCAAGTCAGTCTGAAAATAATATTGATGTGCCGCTCCCTGTAATTTAAAATCACAAACGCAAAACAAAAACAACAAACATTACTGATGTGCCCATATGTATGTGAGAATATGTCTTAGTCGCAGTAATTACTCCTACTCTCCCCAGTGGCCCTGACATGACTATGCTGTAAAAAATGAAGGACAACATGCACAGCCCTTGATCATGCGAAAATGCTCCCCAAAGTTCAGCTGAGAATGAACTCTCTGAAAATTCAGTTGGTATCTTAAAGTCTTTGTTTTATAGTAAATGTGGACGTGGGCTTTTCTAACTCGTACATGAAAAAGACAGTCTTTAGACTAGGTGTATGTTAGTAAATGATTCATTACCCATCTATAAGACCATTGGATGCATCCATAAAAAAGTGGTACAGACCTTGCTAGAAACTGTAGCTATCTTCAGTAAAAGCTGTAGAGTTACATACAAAACATGAATATGTATTAATTTTCTCAGTGTAATATAGTATCTTTACTATATTTACAACGGACAGTTTGATCGATACCTCACATAATTGATGTGTCTCCTAGTGTCTCCTAGTGCTGCTGAATTTGTTAGTTGTATTGTTACATTCTGTGTGGTCTTAGAAGGTACATTGTAAGGTGCCTTAAAACTATGTGTGTGTTGTGATTCGGCACTATATAAATAAAATGAACAGAAAAGTTTGGCTACAGTAGGTTATGCTCATCTGACTAATTTTGCATTAAAAATGAAGTTTACACACTAAATGTTTGCTCAGCTTGTTATATTTTATTACATTACCTATTCTACATCAGACATTTTGTGGGTTATCATTGTCAACTCCTGTTTAAAATAGGTTTCCCTCTTTTGCATACTGCTGTTAAGACATTTCCTTGTCCTTTGCTGGTTTACTGTCAAAACAAGTCATCTGGGTTAACCCCTTTATCAGCTCCCCACTCAGCACTGCTACAGATAAATCCCTCTTACTCTTTTTCCATGCTGCTTTTCACTTACTGTGCCATGATGTGGTCACAGCACATACAGCAAAAAGAAGATGAATCTGCTTGTCTGCAGAAGTCACTTGTGCAGATATGCCGGAATTTAAAATTTACCTCAGAAGTAAGCTTATTTAAGCCTACCAGCAATTAAAGTTGCCAAAGTGGAGAGTTGCCATTTTCCTTCTTAACAGATTTTACAGTTTATGTCTTATTGGTGAGACAAATTAACTGGAAGGAGATTTCTAGTGACACAACATTGACAGTTTCCAGCAGACGCTTTCTGGAATGACAGCAGAACTACACTATCTTGATATGAAATGCTTGTCTTATATTTCTCAGCCGTGTTTTATTGGCATGTGTCCAACTTCCAAATGAATCTTAAATGCACACTAGTTTTAGGGCAATGATTTGATCAGTGGGTGTTTGTATTAGTTTTATTAGCCGTTATACAATCATGCCCATGAGGATGTGCATGCACCCTATGAGGCTAAATGTAAACATACAGTATGGTAGATGCTTGAGGGAACACGTCAAAGCTTACCTTTTTAGCCAGACTAGCAGCAAAGCTGTAAGGAGGGCAGTGTGGGTTATTTGGTCAGTCAGATAAGTTGGTCCACCAGTTTGGACCAGACGGAAATATCTCAGCCACTACTGAATGGAATTTTGTACAGCATCCACAGGGGATTAATCATCCTGACTTTGTTGATATCCTGACTTTGCCTTTAGGGGATTCAGGAGGTTATTTCTGGCTTCGGTCAACATCTCAGTATCATACCTTTATTTGCATCTAAAAACCCAGAAAATTAATTAGGTTTCCATTCATTTTAGCTGTAATCTTAGCATGGCAACCTGCTAATTTAAGATGGTTAACATGGTAAATTGCATATTTGCTAAATATCAGCAAGTTTGCATTGTTATTGTAAACATTCATTCATTCACTTATCTTCTATACCGCTTAGTCCCCGCAGGGGTCACGGGTGTGCTGGAGCCTATCCCAGCCAGCTTACGGGCGAGAGGCGTTATTGTAAACAATCTGTCAACATTAACATCAGTTTATGCTAGCAGGGTTGCTAGACTCTTAAACATCAACACATCCAACCTAAACACCCAGAAAGTTTGTTTGTCTGTTCTATGGCTGGGCGATAAAGCAACAAAGATACATATAGCCAAATAACTTTTCCTCAATAAGACTTTAAAACTTCACATCTATGTTCTGACAAACAACATGAAGAACCAATGATTATACAAACAGCACCCCGCCGAACCAATGAGGTGGTGAACGTTTGTGAGAGAACATGACTCTCACAGTGCTGCCCTGCCTCTTCAGGTGGGAGTATGCTCTTTGCAATAGAAAAAGGATAACATCCTCCAGGCTGAAGAGTGTGTGCTCTGCAAGCAATCTAGCACACACTTTGAGTACTGTAGGGCTGATGTCATCAGGTCCCTTTGCTTTCTTTGTCTTGAGTGTAGAAATCTTCTTTTTTACCTGTTCTGTGGTGATGGTGAATCGATGTTGTGTTGGGGATGCTGGATCAGATGTTGAAAATGGTGGCAGAAATGCTGTCGGTGTGATGTTTGCCTACTGACGGGGGGATGATTGTGTCATTGGCATAGTTGGACAAAGGAGAGGAAGCATGGGTGAGAGCTGTAGAGGCAGCAGAATAAGTGGTAGAGGCATTACTGGGAGGAAGGACAATATGTGGAGGCCCGTTGTCATCTGCAGGAGAACTGGAGGGTGAAGGGATGATGTGTAGAGATGCAGAGGCATCAGTTGGGGTGTTGGTGTGTGTTGACCCAGAGTCAGAAGTGTTGTCAAATTTATTCAAGAGCAGCAAAACCTGTTCTTTAGTAGAACAGATAAAACACAAAGAGACAGTGAACCCATAAATATAACTACTACTACTTAACTGCAAAAGACATAATGCCAGTAATCAACCTTGTTTTTAGTTTAGATTTTACACAACCAAACTGAATCATAAATACGTTTTGGAGGGAAACGTAATTGCAACTGGATTTTATGTTCTATGGACATGAGAATATGTTCACTATTAACATAAATGGTAACTTGCAAATACAATGTATAAATACTAATATTAATCGATCCAATACAAATACATTGCTAAAGAACAAATCGATTAAATTTACCCAACATGAATATCCAGTCGTATAGTACAACATCAGGTGACTATGGCATTAAAGTCTTAAAATCGGGTTGGTCAGTCCTGCACCTTATATCCACCACAGCCACCTTGTTGCGGCTTGTTTTCCATCAATAAATGTACCACTTCTTTCAGTCAAAAAAAAACATTACATCACAGTCTAACCATAATATGATTATGTGAGCTACAAAAACATAATCACGTTTGCAGTTTAGTTCCATAGGAGAATAAGGTTTAGGCTGACAATAACAGACAACAGTTGAATGCCAACAATATACAACACTTTTTTTTTTTTAAGTTTATGGACCTCCAAATGTACTCCAACCTGGTGCTCTTGTTTTTGACCTACTTACTGTTGTACATCTGGCCTTCCCAGTGCATTTCTACTTCCATCTACTGTATCTCCCTGACAGAAATTTCAATTGAAATAGTCTTGTCTGCTCCCGGTTGCCTGAAAACGGAATATAACATGCTTCAGAGACTTTATTTTTCATTTGTGTGGGCTATCTAACCTTGTGACAATCACCTTGCCATCCATGTGTATAATAGTTGTTTGGACATCATTTCAGAAAATGGAAGTTAATATACCCAAACATGTCACTGCATTGCTGATACAAGGTTGTCCATGTCAGAAATCTATACATACATCAGCATCGTGTATTCATTTTATAAAGCTATGTACCACCTATTACCATAATGTTTACCTAACACACTGTAACTGCTAGCCCTTGTTATGTGGACAGTATTGTGCTGAATACTATGTGTGTCCTTAACAGAGTGCTACAATATGTTTGGATGATTTGAGGGCATAAGGCATAAATGTGCGTTATAAATTTAGCCAGTGTCTTGGCCTTCCTTCTCGTCCCCGTCCCCCTGTCGACCAAGGCCAGGTCCCCACTGATGGAGAGAGAGGGGTCATCTCTGGCAGCAGGAACAAAGTGGACTTGACAAGTGTGAAAGATTTAGTGCTGGGCATTTAGAGTGATCATCTTTTCCCCTTTGTCAGCAGGTAGAGAAATTTCTCTGCCCTTAGTGTGTCCTTGATTCAAGTTTGATGGCACAGGGGGAAATCCTGTCTCTGTGCATGTCTCCCCTCTGCTGTGATGTGGAGTCCGGCCGGGTACATTCTTCTGTTAATGACTGTTATTGCTCAGAGTGGGATGATTATTATTACCTCAAAGGCTAATTTCTGACTTCCTGTCTGTATGAACTGCATTTTACTGATTTATATATAAGAGTAACAGAAAGCATTACAAGTCCATAGGGATAGTGAGACTTTAATCTGTAGATGGTTATCAATTTAAAAACTATTACTGCCCTCTTGAAAGGAATTACTATGCTTTTGTTGTCAAGTTATATTTAAGCCAACGTCTTCTTATTTCATTTGCTCTCCTGCTTCACAAGTCCCCTCTGTATTATCTGGCTTAATATTCCTGAACAGCAAATGTTACAGTTCAGTGGAATTTTGAGGCCTCTTAAATCCCAAAGACTGAGCTGCATAGATTTCAGTAAACTATGAAATTAAATATGGGACCTCCTGTGTGAATTGGGTTTAAATATCCCTATTACTCTGGCAAATGAATTTTAAAAAAAGTAAGATTAACTTTTAAATGATGGTTAAAATCCTCCAGAGCTACCGTTTCATAATTGGGTCATCAGTGCAAGTATGATGCTTCATAATCCTTCCCAGCAGCATCATGATACTGCAGATCTTTATCACACTGTTATCAATGCCCCAGAGATGCAACTATTGCTCTTCTTCAGGGTCTCTCGTGGACAGTGAGAACAAACAATAATAAGCCTTAAATCCACCAAGTGGCTTCACGTCATGGGTTTAGATTAGACAACTTCAGGTGCATGCTGGGCTGTCTTAATGGTGGGTGCTTCTTGGCTGAACCTCACAGGGCCCTGTGTTTTCATTATTTACAGAGCCCCTTAAGGACATGGGGGAAAAAAAAGAAGAAAAGTTTCTGTTGTGCACCAGAAATGTTACTAGTTTTAAAAATAAGTATAACCCACAAGAGTGAAATATAATAATCTGAGGCAGTAAAACTGTATTATACTTGTTCTTCTGGCCCTTTATAAGTGTTTAATGTTGTAAAATTCTGGAAACATGGAGTGAGTATCAAAACCCACGACAGGAGCACATGCTATTTATTTTGTAGCCAATGCCACTAATATTAGTCCCAAACCATCAAGTGTCACGAATCATACCCTCAATATCACCACATAGAGATATGTTAAATCATTTTTTGGCATTTGAGTCTGATAAAAACAGCAGTAGACAGACAAACTGAGGGATTCATCATTAACAGACTGCATGCTCTCGTGGTAGCAATCAGTTTTGTGGCGGAGTGTCACTTCACTAAAAGTCGGTTTAGATGTCATTCAGCAACAATATAGTGGTGATGACTAGCCAGCAAAAGCCACCATGGCCTTGCAATGAAGTCCAAGATGTAAATAAAGCTCAACTAACTCCTGTGTTGGCATTTGCACACAGGAAGATAAGAGACCAATCTGAAACACAATATACTTTCTGGAGCTCACCAGAAATAAAAAAAAAAATTAAAAAAAGCCCATCTCCCTTTAGGGGCTCTGCAATTATTCACCCAATTACCATTTTAATTTTCTCCCTACTTCTTCTGGCTTTAGTGTGATTAGATTTTTATTCTATATAGTTTATACCATATCATAATAAAATACCAACATTGCATCATTTTTTTGCCTACCGTATAATACATATTAGAACTGTATGTATGTACACAAGTGTACTACTGAAGCTACAGATAGTACATCCCTCCATAATCATAATCGCTTGTCCTAACAAGGGTCAGGGGAGCACTGGGGGCTATCGACTACACATTAGACAGGTTTAAATAATACATATGCATTGTAGATTTTTACTGTAGGTTTCCCTTCATTCAGTTTTTGGTGGCTCAAGTAACACTGCTTATCTTATGTTGGCCAAAAAGGGTGTTACAATACAAACATATCAAGTCACTCTCACAAATTCCATTGCTGAGTTATAATCTATCTGGGAGGCTTTTAATCATCCACAAATATTCTCAACAGTGACATATAAATTATATGTAAAACACGACTAAATAACCACTGGAGCCTTCCTGCCAGGCAGCCTTTACAAAACCATGTTTTTGTAGGGTTTCTGCCATGCAAATGGCTCATGGATGCACCTTCTGAGTTCATTGTCTTTACTGACAATGAACTTTGAATATAAACATAAACAAATAAATTTCCTTACAGATTTCCTCCATGCAGAAAATACTAGGAGTAGACAGCAGGAAGACTGTGACCACTTCACATGTCCACCAGGAAGGTTATTCCTAATGATCACTGTTAGACTGTAGTGACTGTTAAATCCTAAAGACTCTCCCCTAATCATATATCCTTTCTACTTTTACAATACTTTGACATAACTATTTTGTTGGTGCTGAATAGTGCAGTTTCCCCAGTAAACCGGCTCTAAGCCCAGAAGTAGTTTTACTGGAAGTGTATGTATGTAAGGATATGAAACAATTGATAATTATCAGACGATTGCAATAAGTGAAAAAGCTAAAGGTAAATATTCATAATAGAATCCAGAAATATAAAAGCTTCCTCCTAACTATTGATGTTTTTATACCAAGAAATACATACTTTCTTTATACAGAAACTGTGAAAAAACATATTTGCTTATATAGATGAAGATGAGAGTTCCTGCGCTTCCTCCCAACTCTGGAGCTAAACCAGGAGAATATTAGACACTAGCTTAGTTTCTGTTCATGTAGCTGTTCAAAGAAACATCTCTGCTTCAAGGATAATATTTTAAAGTTAATGAAACCAGTGAACCACTCTAAAACTAAATGTGATAAACTGTTGTGCATGTAGTCTCATTGTTAGAACATTAGTTGAAATATTTTCTCTCTAGATTTGATTTGACAAGTCCAAGTTTAAGATGCCAGAATATTATGAATAGAACCATGAAATAGCATATCTCCACAGAATAGCATCACTTCAAACTGCATTTCAAATATGGCTTTAAAACAGGCAAAAATGCTCATTATAAATAAGGGGAAACACTATAAACCATCCTCAAAAGGAATTTTTATGAGTCTGGGTTTTCTAATAAAAATCAGTTTGAGATTCAGAAATAAGGGTGCTCTGTGTGAGCTGGTGGGAGCTATTCAGCAGTCGACTTTGAATTCTTATAGTAGAGCTCTGTCTTTGAAAACGTGCTTCATGTTTCAAACAGACGGCCCATGAAATGAAAAAGTAAGCATCAGATAAAAGCGTCTCAGTGTTGATAATGGTTAGGAAGCCAAGATGGCAGGGAGCAGCCAGCTATGTCTCATTTGGGCCTCATTCAAACCAACAAGAGTTTGTGACTTGTTTACAGCTTTATGTCATTTATGAATGGTGTATAGCATGTGGTATAACATTTCAAGGGAAATGACAGGTTACCGCTGCACCACTGCAATATATATCATAGCAAAAACATGCAGAATCAGCAGGAAACAAAAACTATGACAAGTGGATAAGGGCTTGAGAAATGGCTCCATAAGTCTGTCTCATCACTTACATATATGCTGTCCCATGAAATCCATCATGGTAATGATTGGAACCAGTGTGAAGCACAGGTCAAACCAGCAGCGGGGCCCTTTAAGAGAATGCAGGGAGAGGGAGACTTGGCATGGTTGGTCTGTTTAAAGGTGATGTAAACAGGTCTTGATGGATGAAGGTCTCACGTCTATCCATCAACCCTCCACCCTGAAGGGCCTTAATCTTTTGCAAACACAATGCTGCCACAGAGCCCCTCATCTCTTCCGCCTTGTCTCTCAAGTATCCCTTCGTTTGATGATCCTGTTCCCGCAGTAACCGGCACACTCTCACCGGACACGAAAAAATTACACCATCTGGAGGTTAACAGCTCCGGGAAGCATTGGGGAAAGGACTTGAGCTTGAGTTTTCTCAATTTATCTGGCTCATTATTTAATACTGTCCTGACTTAAATAATGCAGGACCAAACAATTTTTGACATCTCATTAATTGATAGCACCCCAACTGTTATGCTCTGTTATAGGCCAGTTTTCTGAGTTGTCTGGCCTGATGGTTTGACTGCACAGCTTTCACTTTCTTTTTCTTGTTTCAAATTGCTGACAGCCTGAGGAGAGATTCAGCACATGTGCAGTGGGATGAGGATTTGGCTTGTGCTAAAACGACAGATGCGTAGTGCGAGAACAGTTTTATTCCTACATATTTTTGTCATGGTCCTGTATATCCCTTTGACTTTCAATGAGTCAGTTAGACATCCGTTAAGTGTTTGACTTTATGTCTGTTGCTGTGTGTTATTGCCCTTCATGTTAACGCTAGTGTAGCCAAACTGCTGTCTCAGCTAAATAATGTACGACTTCAGGGACTGACAGGAAGTTTTATAAATGGTTTCCAGGCTGGTCACCAGACATCATCATATCTTGGTTGCCAAATAAGATAGAACGGTCGCCTTATCTTGATAAGTCACAATATGAGTGATAGTGGGCCTGTGTATAATGCAATGTTTGACTTACTGAGAATGTATTTTTTTCGTTCCTACTATGAAAACCAAATGCACTACCCAAATGTGTTTTGTCTTGCCCCTTAGATACGCTGATGCCCTCTTGCACAAATGAAGGGAGTAAAATGTTTTTAATCCAGTTTGGTATGGTAGAACTTGACTGTCTTGCACATTGACCTGAAGTCACCTCCCAACATTTCTTAGATGAACTGGAGCCAGGCTTCATTAAATGGCCAAATGACTAAATGTAAATGGCAACAAAGCTTAGCTTGTTTAATATTATTGTGGTAGAATGCTCTGCAGATATGTTCCAAAATGTTGTGGAAAAGCTTTACTGAAGAGTTGACAGTCTAATTGTACACCAACATATTAAGGTCCATGATTTAGCAAAGACTTGTTCATCTCTTACATTTAAGTACAACGTTCAGGTGATTCTTAGTCAAGTCAGATTTTTTCAGATTTTTCAGAACCATTCAGATCAGGAGAAGCAGCAAGCAACTTTGATTTGTTCTTTGATTTGTTTCTTGCTGTATGTTCCTTGCTGCCCAGTGTAATAGTATTTGCCTACTATAGTGTTAAAATTTCATGTAGTAAAGTAGGTGATACAACGTTGCTGATAGTTTAATGCTGGGGAAAAAAATATTGTCTCCTTTGCATCAACACTTTATCTATGCCACCAAGAGAAATGAAGCTAAAATGACTGACATTGGTCCATTTAGGGACAGCATGGGGCAGCATGTAGCTCATTTGACAGAGCAGTCACCTATCAACCCCAAGGGTTAGTGGTTCAATCCATGGTTTGTCCTGGCTGCATGCTTCGGTGTCCTTTGACAAGTCACCAAAACCTCAGACCCTTGGCGCCTGAAAGGGGCTATCTGTCCACAAGCAATGGGATGGTGACTCAGTTGGTAGGGGGGGAGTCATCTTGAACCCCAAGGTTGATGGTTTGAATCCCAGTTTCCCCAATTCCTGGCCACATGTCGAAATGTCCCTGGACAAGGCATTGAGACCCTTTGAGCCTCAAAAGTGTTGCCTGTCCACGAACAATTTCCACAAGGGGATTGATAAAGTCTCTCTTACTATTTTTATTATTACTGTCAGACTGTATGTCCAAACATTTCAAACACAACAAGAAAGAGAAGTTTCCGTCACAGCTAGTGGAGGAGACTTCATGGTGCCAGAAAGAATCAAGAGTAAAGGGAGAAGGGTTTGGAATAGACATTATTGTTTAGGTGGATATTAATAAGGAGAAGCCCGGCGCTGAGATTTGCTGGTAAAGTGGGTGGGTCACCGGATAATGGAATTTTAAAGAGGGAGAAGGAATTAACTAGGATCCAGAGTTGGTAAGTTGCATTATATCCTGTGATACGCACAGGAAAGTGGTGCAAAAGTGATGTTGGAGGAGAAGACCAAGATGACCACTTTAACTGACGAGGCACCAAGTAAGAACTTTAACGTAAGCATTAAAAAAAGGTTAGTATATTTATTCAGCAGGGAATGAACATGGATGATGGTATTCTGAGTCAGCAGGTCAACTGCACAGCCACAGAGTCCAAGGTCCAGGAGGCCAGAGAGGAGGTTAATGTTGGTCCAGGGTCACACTCCAGGGAAGGAGAAAAAGCC